>CAJDSM010005681.1:0-26019 GCA_903981925.1 Ostrea lurida | reverse complement strand
AGCACCTCTTGTTCTGTGTGTCGATATAAAAAAGTCGAATTGTCGTCAATTTGAAACAATTTAACGACTTTTTAAACTCGATAAGTCTTCATTTTGATGCACTTTACGACAATATTCTTTCTCGCCTGGGTTGTACTATAAATCACATGACGACTTCTAGCTAATCGCCAAAATAAAGTCAATGAAATGAATGTCGCCCTGGTTTTTGCACGACTTTTAAAAGATGAATATTGTTGTTAGTCGACGAAAAAATGTCGAAAAATGCCAATTTCTTGGCAAAAAAGTTACATATTTTGACGATATTGTCTCATCAGTCAACAATTGAGTGATTTGTTTATCATTAATACATTGTGTAAATGAATACAATGTCAAATATATCATATACATTGAATATTATGTAATTGGCTAATTAATTAATAGTTGCTTTTTTAGTGAACATTTTATCATTTTGGAAAATTTTATCGTTATTGGTATAACCCTATTTGTCATATATGCTGTGTAAATAAATAAAGTTAATGTTAGAAAATATTTGTTAATTGATTAGTAATGTACTATATGAAGTCTTCAACCCGCATTGTAATTGTAAAGATCTAAATACTGGATTTGCTACCTATTAAAAATTGTCTTAATTTTAAACGTTTTAGCTTTAGTAATAGGACTGTCAAAATCTTCTGAATTTAATATAACATGGTAGTTTATAAAAAACAATCGTTATATTATAAATAGAGGACATTCAATCCTTTGTACAACGTAGTTGGTTTTGAAAATTTATTTCAGAGTGAGACAGAGTTTTGGTTTTTTTTTCTTAATTTTCACGATTGTACGAAGGCATCGAATGAAAAATATTTTAAAATCCATCTTTATAAGTGAAATAAATTCCGATATCCAACTAAAAGCATTGACTTTTTTATTTATTACATTTTCTTGTTTTAGAACATGATGGTCCTCCAAAAAGATATAAAGCTATGCAAACATAAATATCACAATCAGTTAACAACGTTCACAATCAGTTGTTATTTTCCACTAGTTATTTTCAATAGTAAAAATATCTTCTTTATTCAATGGATAAAATACAGTATTTTACTATATTGTAAATGTAATAAATTAAATATAAGCGTTTCTTTTCCATTCAAAGTTTTGACACAAGATAATTATTTTAAAGGTTTAAATCTTATTAAATGATTCTAGAAGAATTCGGTGAAATGCTTTGCCTTTGAAATATAACAATATATGGGGTGAGAGAATTGTTTCTAGAATATGTATAATAAAATAACAATCAGTTGAATTACTTGTTGGGAACTAATTTTTAGGGTGCATTGGTATGGCGCTCAGCCCGTAAATAAAGTTTCCTAATCAAACATGCGATTTGTTGTCAAATAACTGAACATATATCAAACGCTTTAATTCACGAGGTCGCTTATTTGGTTTAAAATTTGAGAACGTTTCCGTATTTCCGTACTAAAGAATATAAGTCTTCATCTTTATGCATCCAACGACTTATTTGAAGAAAGTCATCATGTTGATTTAAGTACAACCAAGACGAGAAAAACAACTCGTTCAATGCATGAAGATGAAGACATATTCTAAAGTTTAAAAAGTAGTTGAAATCGGCGTCATTTTGGCTTCTTTTTTTTTTTTTTGGGATCAAAAAAGAGAACAAGAGGTGCTCTGTAAGCTTCTGTACAAATCAGTCACCTTAAGCAAGTGATATTATCCTTCACAACACCTTAACTCTGTACCTCGTTTATTCACAAATACCAAAACAGGAATCTCCACTAGGAAACAATAGCTTAGGTTATGCAAATGATCGAGAGGGGACGTTGGGTATTTTGTATTTGCACTTGAAAATCACGTTGCATAATATTCGAAGTGCAGTTACAATATCATCATTTCTGCATCATGTTCGTTTGTTGGGAAACGGTGATTCATAGCTACTTAGTAATTGCTGCGTCGTGACAAAGATAATTGATCAAATGGCGATGGCCAGACTCCAGAGTATGAACGATGTTGCTGAATTGCAACTTTTACATCGAGAGACTTTTGAACCCTACAGCTGCCATCATACTTCGGCGCACCATGCCAGTGCCATGGCGGTGACATTATATGTCCAAGATTCGATAATAAATGTGTGTTACCATGACAATGTTAGGATATCATAACTTCATGTGTTTACTGAATATTTAGAGGTAAAGCGAGCGAGGTCTCCTTCCGCATAAAGAACACTTCAAGAGCGGGAATGTTTCCTTTAAAAAAATGTATTTTGCATTTGGCTTTGCTATAAAATTTTGACAAAACATTGTTGCACAATTCAACTACAGCTGTACATGTACATCTATTTATAAAAGCATTACTTCTTGACAATGGAAACCTAGTCTTTTTGTAATATTCAACTCTCTCTCTCTCTCTCTCTCTCTCTCTCTCTCTCTCTCTCTCTCTCTCTCTCTCAGTAGTGACCATTTTTCATATCAATCGGAGCCTCTTTTTTATGGGAAGTTACCGCTACTG
Organism: Ostrea lurida; assembly: GCA_903981925.1. Lineage (NCBI taxonomy): Eukaryota > Metazoa > Mollusca > Bivalvia > Ostreida > Ostreidae > Ostrea > Ostrea lurida. The sequence goes on along the minus strand of CAJDSM010005681.1, from coordinate 23,514 downwards.
CAGTGAACCTTACTCACCCAGACGCAAAGGCTCATTAACTTTGGCGGGTCTCATTCTAGAGATCAATTGTGCCAAAGAGGGAAAACTTGCTTTGAATGGTTCTCCCGCTACAGCGGATATATCACTACGGAGTCGGGTTTTCCAGGGGTTGCACACAGAGTAAGATAGCAGGGAAAGGGGTCGAACTAGAGCTAATTTTCCTGTGGGATAGTTTCTCTCCACAGAGAGAGAGAGAGTCATTTATAGTCAAACTTTTAGGGAAAAATCTAAATTTACCAGAGGTGTGGGAGGGGTCTCACTATTCTAAAAGTTGTTAGTACATATGTAGCTTTTCCCGCCGGAAATTGGCGATATAGATATACCCTCGGAGAGAAAGCTGCTGTATATAGTAGAAACTCAGTCGGAAAATGTTTTATGTATAAGTAATCGAGCTGTAAATGAACTAATGCCGTCAGGTAATTGTATATGAAAGTGTGCTTAATTGTTCTTCGCTTTTAGTGACAGCGCAGGTTACTTACTTTAGTTTGTCCATATGTCTGTCTTGCTGTCCGTTTGTCTGTCTGTCTGTAACACTTTGTTCCGGATACTATCTTTAATAGTCCTCGAGTTTTGCCATGATATTAATATAATGAATAAGTAATCCTCATTACTTAAATAAGACGTACTTGATAAGTTAAAGCCAAGGTACAAAATAAAAACCAAAACATTATACTGTAAATTCCAGATAATACATTTTGCTCTCCTCGAGATTTTGGAGTGGGATTCAGGAAAATATCGTACATTTTGTATGTATAAAACATAATAAAAACAAACCCTAAAATAAAAAAATAAAAAACGGTGTCGATTATTTCTCATAATTTTCTAATATCAAAGCTTCATCATAAAAATATATAAAAAATCAATGGTTCGTTTTTTAGCCTCAACCTATCAATCTCTACCTTAATAAGGTTGAACGTCAGTGTCGTGCATTATATGAAATATAGTCTTGTCTAAGTTTTGAAAATGATGGCAAATTACATATGTATAATCACAAGGGCCAATGTCTGAATAGATCTTTAATTATTTCACTTTTTTGGTTTCTTTTAGAATAAATTTTAGCTATGTACATACGTATTTATGTAGTGAGTCGTGTGATAAAATGATAGAAACAAATCAATTCCACGAAAATATAGGACCTTCGTTTATTCAACTAAGTATAATTTGAAATTTAAACGTAATTATTTGGTTTTAGGGGTAATTTTAAAGTTTCAAGAACGAAATCAGCATATTATGAATTGCATGAATACATAGATAATTATAATACAACAACAAATATCCGTATCGTTAACCAAAAATTACGCATCATTGAACAAAATAGAGCTAGCTTTCACAATGATAAGAATTCATGACATATTTTCTCATCTATTGCTTAGTTTCTACCAAAAATGACCCTATATAAACTTAACCTCATGCAGTCTTTACATATAAAAAGCTGGACAGTGCGCTTCTTGAAAACCGACCACCATTTGAGTCTGTTTGAGATGAGGATGTTCACGTGACCTTCATAGAATAGGAGCTGTGTTTAGAAATATGACATCATAAAAAAGTAAGTTATTTCTTTCGACTTAATATTTATTACAGTGACTGTAGGTAATGTAAGTTATCGTTAAAACAACACGAGACCCAAATTCTACAATGTTATATGAGTTCAATTGCCATGTCATGGTATAACTGAACAAACACATTCAAATATAGTAACCATGACTACCGCGTCATGCTGACTGACAAGGGTCCCTTCTACTTCTATAAAGCTCAGAACCTTGCAAAGACTCATTGTTGAGTCCTCTCTTGTCAATGTCTAGCATACCTATCAAGAAGAGGTCATAAACTTAGGAATCGACTTAAAGATCTGAAGGTCATCATGTGGACAAATCTGAACATACACCAGTTGAAAATCTATTCACAGATTGCTTTTAGCTGTTCATTTTGCAGATAAAACCAAATTTGGCTATATCCACATGAATAAAGCTTTACACCCTTATGGTGGCCCCTCTGTGGCTCTGGGGACCACATGCTGTAGCCTTGACTGATATTTTGCATCATATGTACGATATGAACTCGGCATGAATTCTACAGGTTGAATTACATCACTTCGATAAAATGAATAAAAATAAATTCATAAATTTATCTAATCCATTAAATATTCTCATTTGATGGTCATGGGACTTGAAGTCATAAAAAATAACACGAACAGGATTCATACCATATAAGGAATCTGTGTTGCGACCTTTTTCATGATTTCTTCCTACGTGAACAGGAAATTATCCCGTGCTTAATTTTCATGATCTCTCATTATTTACAAATGATTTGGTTGAAAAGTGCAAGGTGATTTTAAAAAATAAGTCAAAAAATGTGAAAATAAACAGACACCACAAACGATTGATAGTTAAAAATCCATTCAGAACGCTAATTAATGTCAACTAAAATTACTATAAGTCTTTCAGCTAAATTTCTCAAACTTCATATCACGTACGGTAACCAATTCATCACGTACATTGCGTACACATATAAATCATTGCAATAAAGATAACAGGCACATGGTACTGTACAATCAAAGTCGATCGCTCAAATATTACAACAAGAATGAGAAAACTCATAAACTAGATTATGTACAACATGTTTTCGTCGCCAAACTTGACATACAAAGATCTGATAACTTACAGGTACAGATGTATTTCACTTAGACCCATGGTTTATATCACTGTCTGCATCTCTTGTTTCACTGAAATTCTTAATTCTACTTCCGTCCACCTTGCCTGCGAACTCTGCAGCCACAACACTGGCTGCATCGTCATTTTCGTTCACATTTTCGATGGTTTTCGCGGGAACATTTTGGTCGATTGAAACCGAGAATGACGCAGATGGCAGCCTTTTCTTCGTGCTCTTTAATAGTGAAAGAACGGTGTAGATTAATATGCTTCGGAACCTCTCGTCAGAGAGGCCATAAATAAATGGGTTGGCCACATTGTTGATGTAGACAGTCCAATAAAAGAAGTTGAATATGTTGTAGACCGTGAAATTCAATCTACATTCCAGATGCTCGTCAAAATGAAACACAAGACCACCGATAATATGTGGCATGGTGGTCAAAATATAGACGGCGGTTATCATGAAGAAGGTCAAGGTCGTTTTTCGTGTATGAAAGTTTGACGTTCGTCGACCTAAGGAACTGGTGTTAGATTTGTTCGAGGGATTCCGAAAACTTTTAGAGTGAAACTGCACTTTCCTCATGATGAAATAGTACAGAATCGTTAAAGTTGTGCTGACAGTAAGGAAAACAACTGCCAGTATAAAGTAAAACCCCTTAGAAATAGAGTTAGCCGTGGGGTCTGTTGCTAGGTAACACTTGTATCCTTTCTCTCTGCTTGAAGAAAGTGGCAATTCTTTGAGTTCGTACAGGAAAGGTGTAAACCACGTAGAAAGTATAGATACAAGTATTATCACAAACGCGCTGTACTTCGCATGCTTAACGTTAATCTGCTTCTTCAAAGGACGGCATATTTTCCGGTATCTGTCAAACGCAATGAGCACCAACCCACCGGCCCCGGTCACAGACAAAACAAAACTCACAAACAGCCCGCCGCGACACAGTATATCGGATGGGAAGGTAATGGGGTGCAGGAGGTATACCAGGCACCATGGTATCCCTATGATACAGTTTAATGTGTCCAGCATGGCGAGGAAAAGGACATAAAATCGGTAGTTGGTTCCTCTTTTAAACTTCAATCCGTACGTGAGTAAAACGACAACATTTCCAAAGACACCGATTACCAGAAGAATAATCAGAAAAACGATCCCAGACCAATTTCGATCCACCAGTTCAGCACTGATATTTTCTACGGAAAGGTTTCTATGTTCACCATTTCTCAGCACCTGTTTGTAGCAGTCCAAGGACTTCATCTTACATTTTTTCACTAATTGTCACCAAAAAAAAGATATATTTCTCCCCGCTACAGATTGGAGATGATATTTTGTCCCGATGTCCACTGTTACAAGTCAAAATTACTTAACTCTTTAACCGCTGTGTTCTCTGATTCATTTCGAGGCTCTCACTCACTACAAGGATACGACTTCCGGTGATGAAATAATTCGATGAGAAATCACACCTCTAAATCCGCCTGAGAATAAAGTAAATAGAGGTCGAGATTTTGATCCTCTCAACTTGCATTTCCTAAAGAATGCCAAAAACACGACAACCGGATACTGTATTTTAAAAAAATGGGTTACCAGAGTACTTGTAGATAAAATAAACTGATATCTGTATTGCCATAGGGACATTAGAGGACGTCATAGACCTGTAAATACAAGACATTAGAGTAAGAAATCAGAAATTCCTCGATAGATTTGCTTACAGATCTACGTATGCATGTATATGGAATTAACGTCGTTTGTCCACTTTTATACACGCACAAAAAACAACTTGAGTTTATTTTTCATTTAAATTGTTTTCCTTATTGGGGGTTGGGTATCTTTAAATGCTTGGGTAATCTTGCGTGGTTGGTGAACTTTCAATGAACTCTCCATCATAACTATACGAAATATGGGGAAATGTTTCAAATATTGAACTCTTTAGGCTGTAATGTAGTGGGCAGCATTTTTTCTCAAGGTCTCTAGAAACGATACCAAACTATCATTTTCAATAATAGGAGCGTTTGTGTAGTTCACAACGTTTTTAACTTTACGTATTGGAAAACCATAACAATTTCTATCTGAGACAAACCAAACGACCATCGTTTTGTTTTCACTTGATAGTCTCATTTTACAACAACTATCACGACGCATAAATCCATTATTCGTTCAGTGTTTAGTTGATAATCGCTATCATATTGCACTAGAATGTCGAAATAAAATGAAAACAATCTAAAATTCAGACTACACCCCTCTGCTCTTTTTCACGAAAAGGATTATAGTATTGAAACATTCTTGCATTTTTAATTTTTAGAGTTCAAAATTGTCTATTCACTCATACTTTAGATTGTACCGAAACCACCATGTACTTGTTTTCAACATTACATCGACAATTTATAAAAGACCCATGCTTGTAATTTAATTATTCATTATAACATTCGAAAGTAATGACGACATTATTTGATGAGAAGAATTCTGAAAGTTTTTTTTAAATTTATTTTTTGTTGGTTTTTATTTTAAAGAAATGCACGTGCTCCACTCGTTGTTTGCCTTCAAGTTTCCCTGTGCATTCAATATTGATATACTAGCTGATTGCATCCTGTTATAATGTCGACAACAATTTCCCGTTAAGGATATCGAGTTGTTTGGTCTCCACTGGAGTAAATTGACTATTCAAAAATTATTGTGATAAAATTTATAGACCATTCTATTTTATAGTGGCCGTGTCATTATCTGATGTTGTGTAGGTTATATGAAAAAGAGAAACTCTGCGCAAGCTTTTTCATGGGAGGATTTAATATGATTTTCCAGACCTTAGAATAGCCTGAAGTACTCTTTGTGAGTCTTACTGAGTTTCTTTGCAATGCATACGAGGCTGATTATCTTTGCAACGTTGTTTGATGTTTCTGCAATGCTGAGTGTCTTTGCAATGTGGCTTAGCATCTTTGCATTGTAGCTGAGTGTCTCTACAATGTGGCTAAGTATTTTTGCAATGTGGCTGAATACATGTCCCTCTCCTTCTCATATACATACCTAATTAATCAATTACGCCTTTTTTATTCGTTTTGTTTTTAAAAATTCATACATATGGTAATTTTTTTTCTTGATCAAATTTCACCTGCCTTTTTTTATTTGTTTTGTTTTAAAAAAAATAATTCATATGGTGATTTTTTTTTTCTTGGTCAAACTTCACCTGCCTCCTAAATGCCGTGCATATGAGTCGCCTCGTTACAGTTTTATTGTCGTTTTCGTTTAGTCTTTCAGTAGCCACGTATATAATATAGGTTCGAAATGTTAGAACATATTGATGCAAACAAGCTTTTTATATTTATGGGCACTACTGTAACCTCTAAATAAAACGTCAAAAATATTTCAAATATCTGGAAGATTTTGCTTCGATAAACTCAATGCTTCTAGTATCCCCCGACCACCTCAACCTTAATACAATCTATTACATCTAGCGGTGTTAAAATTCTTATCAAATGTTCAAGCAACTAATCGTTGTTGGGTTTTTTTTAAATAATTGTAATTGAGTCATGATTTGTAGAGTGTGTATCAGTTCAGTTGAAAACAGAGGGAGAAATAATTCATAAGTTTTAATTAATTCTATTGGAATTATGCTATTCCGTTACTCGGGTGGATTAATGCTAATAGAATTAATATTGAATTATCATTCTAAAGGTGCGCTCTGAATCGAATAATGATAGGTGTCAACTGGAGATAGATTTCAGTCAATTACAGCGAGGGCGTAAAATTAGCATATGAATTTACTTGAGGTTTCGATAATTCAGCTCACCGGAAGATAAACTTCAAAAATTAATCATTTTTATATAATTTTCTTACATTGAAAATGTTAACTTTTTATATGACTTTTAAGTAGAAAACACGATAGGTCTTTGTTTTCTCTAGATTCAGTGGAAATCCTTCTTTATGAAAACGCGGGGAAGTCCGTGATGATAACATTTCCTTTGTTGAAAAAAAAGTGTTGCAGGTTCAACAAGTATTTTAATGACATTTAAGCACCCAATAATTCTTCACTCACATGTCATTTATACCTGGGATAAAATTAACAATACAATGTTTGATTATGAGATAACTTTGATTAGGAGATAGCTTTCTCATAGGAAAAAATCCGGATCCGGATGTTGCTTTGAGTACATCGAAATGATGCACCATTAATACAATACACAAATAATGCATTGATTGCAATTGGTCGTTTTTCTTAACATTTATAGTTTTGTTTACAATTTTTAATTCATCAGTGGTAATTTCCTTTCTGAATAAATTTCCTTCCCATTGAAAATGAATCTGTTTTGACACAGTTAGTAATTATCTAGTGATAAGGGTTTTCTTTTTATCTTCGTCTGATACCACAAGTTCGTCAGTACTTATTTCTGGTCAACAGGCACTGTATCATTTCATTTCTGTGTTTCATCAGCTTGCTGGGTGGTCATTTTTAAAAATATAATTATGTCTTATAGTGTTGTATTTCCCGTTAGTACCACTGCCCTTTGGTTACTGCAGTATGCAATTCGCACATGATTATTTTCACGTGTCTTGTCTAAATTTATATCCACGATGTGTTAAATTCGCGGTTTTCCATTCTTATGACTCGTCAATCCTCTGCAGTATTAATTCTTGAGTGAAATCTTAATTGATGTAAAACAGAATTGACTATAGTACTTGCACCAGGAAGTTCTCGGCCATGTCTCTATGGATGAATCTTGGTAAACATTTACAGAAAGGCAGACCTTATATGCAAGTATGTCAAAAGAAAAGAAATCATTTTAGGCACAGATCTGGATGAGAATGCCAAAACGCTGTTCATATTACTATGCTTTCCTTTGCAATACGTAATGGGGGTTTGCCGAGAAGTCTCTGTACCTGACCGAGGTCTATGCATGCTTTCCGGCTGCTCTGTATATAGCTGACCGAGGTCCATGTATGCTCTCTGACTGCTTTGTACCTAGCTGACCGGGGTCAAAGTAAGTTCTCCGGCTGCTGTGTAGTTTTATGCAGATACTCTATTTCCTCTTTTATTGGTCAGTCAGCGGTCACTTTCACTTGAATTAAACATTGATTCTTGAAATTTGCTAACGAAAGGCAGCTGAATGGATGATGGCAAATTTTATTAAAATTGCATCATTTTATTCATATCGTATACATGTACTTTACAAACTGACAGAAAATTGAGAATCCCTTTAATTACGTCTCCATAGCTCTCTTAACAAAAACCATAAATGTGTTTATTTGTAACGAAATTATGACAATATTTTAAATATAGACCAATGCTAACGTATCAATAACATTTTTATTTATACCTTCGTGACCCATGTCCAACTTGTATGACCGATAGCATCGAATTATCCAAGCGAAAAATAGATTTAAACATTCATCGACGGAATGGATTTGAATTCTTTATATGTATATTAAACAAAGAAGAGTCGTGATTTTACTTATGATAACAGCCAGCTTCCCCTTTTTATTAAAGCTTGTATCTTGCGGTAACGAACGTGAGAGAGCATGCACATGTGAGACAGCGGAAGAGGACTTGAAGCTTCATCGTCGCCGACACCCAATTGACTTTCCGATCGATCGTAACTCATTGACAGATGTATAAAAGTGTTCCATCACAGAGACTGAAGCCAATTTCATTGCTGAAATATCCGGCTACGACATTCCAAGTCTAAAAGCCATTCATCTGATGCATCCGGTACCAAGACAAACATCTTCTGCCAGAAAGCTCGGAACACTCTCCGACAGTCAGAGGAACTTGCAGCAAGAGAAAGTTGGCGCTTATAGAGGTGATTCTTCAGCGAAGATGTGAATCAAAAGTGACTTTTTTCTCACTATAGAGATTTATTTACCGGTAGTTGAATACCTGACCGAGTTATTCAATGCAGGTAATTCTCTAATACTTCAAGGCAATTCGAAAAATCTTCAAAGCATATTGACCCGATGCCGGTTTCCTGTTAGTTTTGCTGTTTTTTAATCTTCCAGTATTGCCAATCTGAAATTAGCGAAACAATGGCTACATTTCAGACAGACGATTTTAGCATGGATTATGAAGATAATGATACGCTTTATGGAGGTGTCCCTGTTCTTCCTGATCCGGAAGTGCAGCCGACCACTCGGCTCTTCACCACTCCACCACAAGTTTCTGTGGCACGACCGGAAGAGCTATTCTGTCCACGTTGGCTACGAGAGCAGTCTTGGCCCAATTCCACAACTATCGAAGACATTGATGCTGAATTTCGTCGTAGAAACATCCCAGGGATCTACTTTATTTCTCTGCAGATGCTTCTTGGACTTATTGGAAATTTACTAGTCATTGTTGTTTACTTTACCCGATTCAAGACCTCCAACTACCGAGTTTTTGTCCTGTTTCTGGCTTTTTTAGACCTTATCAATTGTGTGTTAGTAATGCCTTTTGGAATTCTGTATTTGTACTATCCTATAAACTTTCCATCCAATATGATATGCAAAGCTGGACATTTCGTGGGATTTTTTGGAGGTGTTGCCTCACCGTTTATGCTTGTAGCAATCGCTATAGACAGATTTCGCAAAGTGTGCAAACCTCTGAAAAAACAATTTACAGAAAAACAAGCGAAAATCAGTTGTATTGTGATTGTTTTTATGACTCTGAGCGTCACTTGGTTTACGCCTTGGTTTTATGGGAACGTAACAGTGAAAACAGACATACATGGTATAAACGGTACAAGGTGCTTCAGAGCTGAGAACCAGTTTTTTGCTTCTTTGTCCAAGTGGTACTACAGCGTCCTGATGTCCATGTTTATCGTCGTCACGATTTTTCTGTCGGTATTGTACTATTTCATCATGAAAAGGGTACATATCCATTCGAGATATTTCTCTAGTCGACATAAAGGTTCAGTGGGATCGTGCAACAAAAATCTTCAAACCAGAAAATCGACTGTAACTTTTATGATAATTACGGTCGTATACGTCATCAGTACCCTTACCCATGATGCTCTCGCAATGATTTTGCACGTAAAAGATGATTTGGAATGTGACCTTACGTTCACCACAGGGACTATCTACTACACCTTTTTTTGGACTGTATTTCTGAATAACGTTTCAAACCCTTTTATATACGGACTGTCAGATGACAGATTTTCTTCGCTGATCAAGGAATTATTCAGAAGAAGAGAGTCGGGTTGGTTATCCAGAACCACTGTAACCAACACAACACCAAATTCCAAAAGAAGTTCAACATTGTCGGGCATGATTTTACAATTTCAAAGGCAATCCATTTTTAGCAAATCCTCTGCACAATCAGACTTATTCCGGAAACAATCTTTATCTAACAGGTTTTCTATTCAGTCAAACTTAGTTCGCAAACAATCTACCATAAGCAAGAGTTCAAATGCTGCAGATGTGCGTCGTAAACAATCTGTTGCCAGCAAATCGTCAATTGAGGTAGATATTTGATTTTCGCCACTTGCATCCCATGGTTTTGCTGAGTTAAAAAGAGTGGACATATACACATGTAACTGTTGACGTTGAGTCTTAGCTTTGTACATGTACTCATTTAGTTTCAGTTTGTGCGAGTGTATATGTGAGTTTGGTGCATTTTGAATGCCCGCTATTCTCGATTTGGTGTCTTTATTTCTGTCCAGGTGACGTAAAACATTGTTATTTAATTGGCATTCAATGTATATTTTTGAATGATTTAAATGCAAGCGTAAAACATTGATATTTAATTGGCATTCAATGTATAATTTGAATGATTTAAATGCGTATAAAACATTATAGAAAACTGTGGTAAATGATAGGTTTCGTGCTTTTTTAAGGTAGCCCACTACACTAAGGTTTATACTCTACAACACAACGTCGCAAGATGGCGATTTAAATGCTTCGTGAAATTGTTTGTTTGGATCATTATTGTTGTATATTATCATAGCTCAGGAGGTAAAATGTCGAGCTGGTATTCCATAGGTCCCGAGTTCAAATCCACCAGGGACTTTTGTTCATTTTCACATGAAGAAAATTTGGAAAATCATGTTTTTTTTTGTATTCAAATTGCATAATTTACACCTTTATGACATATATATTTATTATATATCATCATGTCTTTCATAATTAAATCATTGCTGTTTAAAAAAACCCAGATGTTGTGAGCCACCTTAAATAGAATGTTTATGTAACTTAATTTAATATAAAGAAACTTGAATCAAAATTTAGTTTCTTTTGAAAATATTTTCATGGAAATATGCTTTTCTTAAAAAAAAAATCAAAGTAAAACTGAAGGTCAAATAAATCAAGTAGTAAATATTTTGCAAATTCCTTCGATGGTTTCTATTTATTTGAGACATTCCTCAAAATGATAATGATTACAAAAGCTACAACATCCATTTATTAAATATGAAGTGTGATCGTTATACATTTAATACCCTATGTGATCTGGTGTTTTTGTTAATTTCTTTTTATTGTATTGGATTGTTAAAAGAGTCATTAATTCTATATGCATAACCCAATAAAGAACTATCACAAAACTTTGTATTTTCCATTTCCTAATTTCATATCAAACTGCATGTTCCAAATACATTTGATATTTGAGGCTGTGACTACTTCAATTCTGTTGAAGGATGATTTATCAAATGTCTCGGTAAGCCATAATATACAATGCTTGACAGATTAGTAAACAAATTCATCTGTGAAAGAAATTTCCCCGTTTGTCATAAAGTTGAGTTGTACATTTGATGTTAACGTCTATTTCTAATAAGATATCTAAATTTGATACATATAATGGAAAACCCTGTGGTGTCCATTATTTCGATTTCACTTGGTTATATCTAATTGACATATGTTAGATAAAACATCGTCGTTTTATATAAATTTTAAATTGAAGGCCACAGCGAGATAGAACTCGGCTATTGTTTTGATGATGGCGGGCGGGCAGAATTAGGTTTCCGGACGATAACTCAAAAAGTTCACATCTGATTCAATTGAAACTTTAGGGTATTGTTACATATCAAATGCGAGAGAACCCTATTGATTTTCGGAAAAATCCAGCCAGCCCTCTGATTTTATTGAAACTTACGGATATTATTACATATCGAATGAGTGAAAAACCTATTCGGGAAAATCCATTTAAGGTCAAGGTCACATTGATAAAATAACTTAGAAAAAAAAATTGAGAAAATGAGGTTTCCGGACATTAATTTCAAAGTTTTCATATATAAAGGCGAATTTAACATCGTGTTAAACGTAATCATAATCCAAAACACATAGATACAAAGTCGAGTGGAGGGCAACACGGACCTCCGACAAAAACGAAGTCAGGATCAGGTGCAATGGAAGAGAAAGCATCCTCTGCTGACCGGTCACACCCGCCGTGAGCCCTTAGTCGAAATAAAGTAAACGGGATTACCCGTCGTCAAATCTAGTTGAAAAATGACAGAATAACAAAGGGTATGAGACAAATCAGTCAACATATGACTTGGGGATAAATAAGTCATCATAGCGATCGTAGAATTTGCGAAATGATGACTTTAAACAAGATTTGTTATAATCCTGCAACATCAACTTTTTTGTTAGTAGTTGGCCTCGCTTTAAATATCTGATTCAATTTAAACTCTGGGATATTGTTACTCATCAAATGAGTGAGAACTCTATTGATTTTCGGGAAAATCCGTCCAAGGCCCGCAGGCGTCATGGCCTACAATTAATAATTCTTTACTCAAAGACATTTTTGTTAAGACATACAAAACAAAAACTAGATTTAGCTAACCGTGTCAAGATAAAGGCCCATAGGCCTCATGGCTCACCTGTATGGACAATTTAACGTCACTATTTATAACTTTACTCGAAAACATTTTGTTAAATTACTAGATCTAACCGTATCAAGATAAAAGGCCCACGGGCCTTATGGCTTACCAGTATGGACAATTTAACGTCACTATTTATAACTTTACTCGAAAACATTTTGTTAAATTACTAGATCTAACCGTATCAAGATAAAAGGCCCACGGGCCTTATGGCTTACCAGTATGGACAATTTAACGTCACTATTTATAACTCTCTACACGAAAACATTTTGTTAAAAGATATATCACAAAACTAGATCTATCTATCTGTATCGATATATGTCCACGGGCCTCATGGCTCACCTGTAAAGACGATTTAGTGTTGCTATTCATAAATCTTTACACGAAAAATTTTGTACAGACATATTAAACAAAAGTTATTTAGTTCTACTAGATCTATCTAACCGTATCGTATCGAAGCTATAGGCCAGTGGGACTCAGATGCCCTTACCTGTATGATATTTAAGGCACTAAATAGAACTCTTTAAAGCGGATCCAGGGCGGCGACCGGGCGCGCGGCCCCGTTGAATTTGGGGGGGGGGGTGGTGGTGGTGTGTCTGTTTTGAAATTTTTGACTGCTAATACGCATATACTTTAACGTGATCAAATGCAATGTTACAATAGTAATTTAATCTTACTCTTCCACTACAAAAACATAGGTATGTGTAAGGCATAAAACAATCCCAGAGCCCACGATAACAACTCGCGGGACACATCCCCTTTTTGAAATTCCTAGATAGCCACTGTCTTTACTACTTGAAAAAATTTTTTAAAACAATATAGAACAAAAGTTTTTAGCTTTTTCAAATCCGATATAACCGTATCAAGTATAGCGCTCCGGGCCTTCATAGGCTCACTGTTGGATATTTAGTGTCGCTATTCTAATCCTTCTTGAAATATTTTAATAAGACATTATTAAAACAACAATGTGAACTATTTAAGAATTATTTCTCGATCATAAAGGCCACCTGCTTTTTGTCACCTGTAAGACATTTAGTTATGATAATTTTTACTTCGTAAATATTTATAAAGACATATGAACAAACGTTGTTTAATTTCGCAGATCTATATCATGTTATAAAATACATGCACGGGCCTCATGCTCATCACACAGACAAAAACGTCGAAATTGTTACCTGCAACTGCTTATAGCATCCTTTATGCCTTCCATTTTTTTCTTCTCAGTTAGAGACTTTAAAATATTCTACCTCATATGCTATATAAAATCAGCCACTACTAAGGAACATAATGTGTACCATGGAATTCCAACACTGTTAGAAATTTAACCAATAATGCGTTAATATAGTCAATGAGAAATGAGAATGGCGTAGAATGACAGTAAATCTTAAAAATAAGGAATTTTTGGATGATACAAAACCATTCTAAATGATAAAGCCTTATCGTTAATTCATCGTTAGGAATGGTTGGAAAAGTATTGAAAATGTTGATTTTGGAGGGGATTACATTTTCAACCTGCTAAGTATTTTTAGAATACCATTTACTTTACAGTTTTTCCTTCACAATATTAAATATTTTGTGAGAGTAAAATCAGAGGCATCAGAGATGCTATAGCCGAGTTGCAGGTACATTTTTGAAGTTTTACTGTTGGGCAGGTAAGGCCATTGAGGCCCTTAGCCATTTATATAAACACTATAGTTAAATGTATAACAAATATAAGAGCTAAGCATTACAATTGCAAACACTAATCATCGTGTACAGATGACGCATTAGGGCTGCAGCCTTCTATAACGTTCCTTTGAACTAGACTAAATAAATAACCTTTTGTTATACATGTTAACAAACTGTTCATATTAAGAGTTATAGATAGTCACATTAAATTGTTCGTACAGGTGAGCCATGAGCCCACAGGTATATCTTGATACAGTTAGATAGATGTAGTAAAACTAACATAATTTGTTATACATGTCGTACAAAATGTTTCGAGTAAGATTATGAATATTGATATCGTCCGTACTAGGTGAGCCATGAGGCCTGTAACGCTTGGACGATTCTTTCCGAACATCAATAGGGGTCTCACTCAACTTGATGGAAGTAAATAATCCCAAATTTCAATTGAATCAATGTAAACTTTTGGAGTTATTGCTCGGAAACCTCATTTTCCTTATAAAAAAAATTCAAATTATCTTACTTGACTTGACCTTTGAGGATTTTTCTGAATATTTCAACAAATTTCGCAAGTTTCATTTGAATCAGAATTTTGAGTTATCGTTCCGTAACCTAGTATCAGATTTTTTTCGAAGTTTTTTGGTCACCATGACCTTGACCTGGCATTTTTCCGAAAATCAATAGGTTCTTCCTCAGTCTCTGACTTGATAACAATATTCTAAAGTATTAAATTGGGATCAAGTATAAATTTTGAAGTTACCTCCGGAATCCTCAGATTTTCAGATTTGGTAAAGTTGTTTGGCACGTGACCTTGACCTTGGACGGATTTGTCCGAAAGATAATCGGGTTCTCTCTCACATGATGTTGCAACAATATTCCTAGATTTCAATTCAATCGGATGTAAACTTTTGAATTACACGTCCGAACCATATTTCAGTTTTGGTGAATGTTTTTCGGTCACTTGTGACCTTGACTTGGACATTGTCCGAAATCATAGTGTCTCTCTCCATCGAATGAATGCAACAATATCCACAAGTTCAATTTAATCAAATTTAAACTTTTAATGTTAACGTCCGGAACCTCATATTTTTCAGATTTGTGTGAAGTTTTTTGGCACTAGTTGTACTGACCTTCGGACGATTTTCTCGAAAATCAAGTAGGTTCTCTCGTCACATGTTTTGCAGCAAATCTATAGTTTCTCAATATTAATCAGATGTAAACTTCTGAAGTTAACTCGGAAACCTCATATTTTCAGAATTTTTGTGAAGTTTTTCGGCCACTGTATCTTGACTTGGCGAGATTTGTCGAAAATCATTTAGGGTTCTCTCTCAAATGATATGCAAACAATAATCCAAAGTTTCAATTCAATCAGATTAAACTTTGAACTTAACATCCGGAACCATCAGATTTCAGATTTGTAATTTTTTTGCACTGTTGAAACCCCTCTGACCTTGGAGTTTGCGAAAATCAATAGGGTTCTTCTACCAATGATTTGCACAATATCCTTAGTTTCAATTCAATAGATGTAATATCTTTTGAAGTTAATGCGTCCGGAACCTATATTTTCAATTTTTGTGAAGTTTTCGGGTCACTTGACCTTCGACCTTGGACGATTTGTCCAAAAAATTCAAATAGCGGTTCTCTCTCACATGATATTGCAACAATATACTAAAAGTTTTCAATCATCAGATGTTAACTTTTGAAGATACTCCGGAAACCTCATATTTCAGATTTTGGTAGTTTTTCGGGTCACTTTGTCACCTTGAACTCGTACGGATTTGTCTGAAATCAATAGGTTTCTCTCTCGTTGATATGTAACAATATTCCAAAATTTCAATTCAAGTCAATGTAATTTTTTGAGTTAATCGTACGGAAACGCTAATTGTATGACGCCCGCCCGCCCGTCATCACCAAATCAATAGCCTTGCAACTCGGCTAAAAATAGAGACTTAGTAGAACTGGATCCAGCAATGTACCTCTGTTTGCAAGGCTTTGTGTAAAATTTTGGAGTCATTATAGGAACTGAACTCATATTTATTCGTCCCACTTACTGGAAAATTAAATGTGTTGTTCAGTAAAATTGAAACGTGATTTTGAAGAATTTCGTCTTTTGAAAAGGAACTCGGAATATAAACTGGATCACGAAACCTGGAATTATAGGCCAGTTCTTTAATAAAGAGAATGTTGTCACTAACTAGTACATGTATGTATTGTTCATGTAACCTCTATATCTGATAATTTCATCACTGCTGTTTACGAAACACAGAAGGATTCGTGGTACACATGATATACATTGTTTTAACGCGTATAATACAAGATCCCGGGGCCTGGTGTTCTATTTGCTAGGAAGATTTTATGCAACTTGATTCATAGTACATACATGTATATCTCAATATTTTTTAATCTTATTTAAAAACATTTTCTTGATAAAATTGAAATGTATTAGAAGTCTGGATAAAATCAACCTTGTTTCTGATTTGAAGTTTGTATAATTTGGCCCATATCTTAAGATTTACCTAACATTGTGTTTTATATTTTAAAGCTGCATGCAACATGTTACAGTTATTGAACATATATTTTGGGTATCACAAATAATTCTGATGGGTGGTGACGGTCGCGCAGCGACGAGTCACACCCATTCAGAATGTCATGTGATACCCCAAAATATATGTTTAATAGGAACTTGTCATTCCTTGTCAATCACTGATCATACTATAAACTATTCCTATAGCTCCACACCCAATTATATAACACTCGTGTCACTATCCGTGCGTGATGGGAGGGCTAATGTCAGTACCCCGCATTTCTGTTTATGCACAGTAATACAAGGCATTCGTATCGTTACATTGTTGGAAGTGTGCGGAGCACAACGTGGGTTAACAATTCCCACTGTTCCAGACCCGTGCACATGTATACAAGAATAGAATGAAGCTGCCATTAATCAAACAATAATCCGGAGATAGACAACAAATTATTGCCAGATGGCTTCCCTTCTTTACTCTCTTCTCTCTCTCTCTCTCTTCTCTCCCCCGCTCCTCCTCCTCTCCTCTACTCCCTTCGTCTCCTCCTCAGCTTCTCAATTTACATGGCTAACATCGGCTAAATGTTATCTGTAGGAGTAACATTCTTTAATGACACACAAGTTCGTATTCCATATTCATAATTATGGCATTAGTCTCTCCTCTCCTCTTCTCTCTCTCTCTCTCTCTCTCTCTCTCTCTCTCTCTCTCCTCTCTCTCTCTCTTCTCATTAATTTACATATTATGATGTATCTAAGCCGTCGTTACTCTCCTTGGAGTATTATTTTATAATGACACATTCTCGCACACAACATTATAAATTCCTATGAATATCTGATCATCGTAATTCGCCATAAAAGTGCTCTCTCTCTCTCTCTCTCCTCTCTCTCCTCTCTCTCTTCATCTCTCGCTCTCTCTCATCTCTCTCTCTCTCTCTCTCTCTTCTCTCTCTCTTCATTGCAATCTAGCATTGTTCATCTGTTAGGAGTAATTTGTACATTAGATTTTTTTTTTCATTTGTTCTTATGCAACAGAGAAACAGAATATCGCTAGATGGTTCTTTCAAAATTACCAATTGAACAGCTGTTGCCAAGCAACTCCTATCATTGTTCCAATTCGACAACTTATCTGTCACGGTAAGTAACGTTCTGCAGGACTAAAACTTATTTGAACTTATGTGACCATGGGAATCAAATGCGTGGCACGCTCAGCTTTAAATTAAACATGAAATTATGCGCGTACACCTGTCGTAGATCTGAGAAAAATATAAAGAATCGCTCCGAGAACATTTAGAAAAAAACAGTAAAGGTCCTGATCCACCTCACCAATCGACTTTCCAGGTGTGAAACACTGAAGCGCCGACAGAAATCGAAGGAAAGTACTATGAACTGTCCATTAACTTTACAAAAACCGGACATACCGCACAGGTCTTTTCAAAGTCGGACAATACCGCCACGGGCTAAGGGTCTCCTCCCTCCTTCGCGCGTATGAGGAATTCATGAACAACAGTTAAACAAAAGAAAAACACCAAAACCATGATACAATTTACAAATCAGCACTACATTCATTAAAAGCTTGATATTCGAAAATACTTCGTTCAGATTTTCAATGTTTAAATTACAGCATTTCCTTAGTGCAAAAACGTCATTTGATGATATTGGGCAAATCAATCTTATTTCAGCTATTTGGCATGAAATAAAATTCAAAATTATTGTCATCATTACTCTCGAAGTTCTCTTTTAAAATAGTTCAACAGACTTTGCATAGTGTAAAAATATATTGCTTTCTTTTTAATTCTGTTGGCCTGAGATGACTGGGTGTAGGAAATTGTATGGATCCGTATCGAATTCTGGTACCTTATTTATCCTTTCCCCTTACCTTACCTTATTTATGGACATTCGTGATGACTTCCTCGGGTACGGACCATGTCGACGGCCATTAGACGATCAGATAGCCCATCACGTGTTTATTGATATTTTATTTATTCCTGTTTAATGATCGTCAAATATATCTAGACTACTGTATTCCAGATTTTATAGTACCTTGTATCTATATTTCATTATTTCTTCCAATTTGATCGCATGATTTATGTAGGTTACTTTTCGTGTTCATTTGTTCGCATTAACTTTGAACTGAACATAAGTACAGAATGTCTTTAAACGGCTAATTAATTATGGTATGGCTCTGTTTGTCTGTCTGTTCGGCCGATCGTTGATCTGTAGACAATCGCTTGTTCAGAATTTTTTACACGAGATAAGTTCAAACTTTGAAGGATTGGGCGGTATATTATCAGAATATCGTGACTCCGAGAAAATGAATTGCAAATTTCAGATGTTCAGCTTTGATATATATTACCAATCGGATAACGGTCGTCCGATTAGTTACAATTATGTTGAGATGTCGGTCACGGTAATCTAGTGGTTAGAGTGTTCACAAGCGAGCGGTTCCGGGTTCGATTCTAGATCCAGGCGGCCGCATCAGACCCCAGAACGTTTGACATGGGCAGAAACTGTTCCTTCTAACGTTCGATAGCAAGAGCAAAAATCACGCGAAAACTGTAAAGTAAATTGTCAATGCCTTGTTAAATAACAAATAAATCATAGTGATAAATTACACAAGTTTAACATTGGAGAGGTAGCACCGATATTTTCAGAAATATTGCCATTACAGGAGGGCGCTTCCCACAACAGTGTACATATACACGCTTCTACCTTCATGTCCATACATCATGGTCAGGATCCAATCATGCAAAGAGGCCTCTAGATTTTGAAAATATATGTATTTCAAATATTACACTTAAATTCATTTGACAATGCTTCCTTTAATACCTACAGGTTTCCAGAAAAAATATGGCAATGTTGTCTTTCTATTTTATATGAAAGGATACGTTTTCTAGAGGTTTAAGCCACGTTTTATTACCAGGTCTCAAGTTCGTTTGAAATCTATATTAATAAGTTTTAATTCAGGGTCGGTAAATCCAGATACATGTGTTATATAATTATTGTCTCTGGTAGAACAGGAAGAACCATATTTATCGTTTGTGTAGATACATCTGCATGTTTTGAAAAATTGATAAACCAAAGCATGTTAATTGCAATGACATGACTGACACATAAACTAATGCATTTTCAATGTTAAATGTCATATTGTGCGCATGAAATACTTTGCTATTGCAATATATATTTGTATCGAATTTCATAGCATGCATGATAGTTTTCACATAAAGTGATTATCTCGTTAATGTAAATATTTAATGTAAATATTTTATTAACCAATAGTTTTCCAGATGAAAAAGTCCATGAAGTGGCATTTAATAGTTAAGTGGCATTTAATAGTCACTGTGAAAATCATATCAATGGAGTATAAAGGAAAGCATTATCAAGTTTCAATGGTCGTGATATGAAAAATGTGGGTGATTTTGAATGAATTCGGAATTGCTTAGGCATTCAGCATAACTGATATTCCAAAAAAGATATTGTTAATTGATTCTTTTATGTTGAGTTATTCATTAATATTCAGTGAAATGCTAGTATGTGATAGAATCTATACACTTAATTATTGATTCTATTAGTCAGAAATATATGCATCCAATCTAGTGGGTTCCTGATGCCCTATGTAAAGTTTCGTTCACTTATGCATCTTACCATATATCGCACACATATTTTTAAATTTTAAAAATTGCTGCCTTTTATAGGGAAAAAATCAAATACAGACATGTACTGACGATTTATTTGTTTATGAAAATTATTTTCCTTCTCAGTTTATGGTCTTAAGGCAATCAGACGTTACTCAGATTACTGAATCTGTGTTTGAAAATGAAAACTGAAAAAGGTGAAGATTCTATGCGAATATTCATGAAGGTAACTCAGTTATAATACATCTTATTTAAAGTGCGATAACATTAATTTGATCCCAGAGCACTTAAGTGACAATTCAAATTATGGCCTTATATCAATGCTGACAGATTACTAGCGATATCGCAAGAGACCCGTCGGATACATCACTCACTGAACACCCCCTTCCCCCTGTTCTGTAGTTGTACATCTGTTGTGATTTCTTAACAATACCTTTTTTTACACATTTCATTCAAGTGAAAGATTTTGATCCTGTATTTTGACCCCTACCTAGTCCCATAGGGTCACGACACAATAAAACCTGAATTTATACAGCTTTTGGATGGCTCAATACCATTATGACTAACATGCCATTAAAACTCTGTAGAAGTACACCTTCTAAACGATTTTCTGTTGTGTATACATGCCATGTGTTAACGTCTATCTACTTTGACCATTTCAATTAAAAAAAAATAAATCCACAGAAATCAAGAACGTTTGTATATAAATAAAAATAGGCGAAGTTAACATGGTGTTAAACGTGATAATAATCCAAAAAACATACAAAATCGAGTGTAGGGCAACACGGACCTCCGACAAAAGCGAAGGCAGGATCAGGTGCCATGGAGGAGTAAGCATCCTCTGCTGACCGGTCACACCCGCCGTGAGCCCTTAGTCGAAATAAAGTAAACGGGCTTACCCGTCGTCAAATCTAGTAGGAAAATGACAGTCTAACAAAGGGTATAAAACAAATCAGTCAACACATGACTTGGTGAGAATTTGTAATCGCAACAAGGTCATAGCGACCGTAGAATTTGCGAAATGATGACTTTAAACGAGATTTGTTCATAACCTGCAACATCAATTTTTTTGTTAGTAGGTTGGCCTCGCTTTAAGGAGGCTCATTACATTAAAATTTTATTTCATGATCATTTAAGCACTTTTAAGAAGCATGGTTTCACATTCGAAAAGTAATACAAGCTCTCAATTATTTTATATGAATTTTTTTTTTTATTTTTCCCGGAAATAATGAAAAAGTTGTTTTTCTTTGCAAAATAAGAGGTTTCTAGTATCAAACTTCGCTGTGATTTGGTGCATGATATGAATATCTAATATAACATGCCCAAGAGACCCCGAAAAAAGTTATGAATTTTTTCGAGAAAAAAATATTTACGAATATTGAAAATGCTATTTGTTGATATTTTTTAAATCTATGGATAAAATCTTCAAAAAACAGATCAATTCAAAGACAGACACGTTGACAAGTATATTTTAAAAAGAAATTTGAAATGAAATGTCTTATTTTCAGATATATCCTATATTTCAGATGTATTCTCAAGCGAGAGAAAAAAGTACCGATTCCCGAATCGAAATTGATAGAAATGACTAAAATAGTCATATTACTGGTAATTCTATTGGACATTTCATCGAGAATTTACATTCCTTTATAAAATTGTTTAATGTATAAACATTTTACATCAAGGGAGTATAGTTTTCTTATTACAATGCTCTCTATGACTTTTTTGTGTAATTTCTGATCGGGCTTGGTTTCAAATTTTAAAAATCGCAATATTTCTAAATTTTAACTATTCATTTCAATTTCTTTTTAAAATATATTTCTCCGACATATTGTTTTCCTAAGTGACATGTTGTTTGAAGATTTCATCCATAATTTAAAAAATATCAACAAATAATTTTTCAATATAATAAATATTTTTATTTTAAAAAAATCCGGATTGTATATCTGAGTGTTTAAGACATGTTTTATTAAACATTCATATATTACATTAAATCACAGCAAAATTTGGACTCTAGAATCTCTTTTTTGCACAGAAAACAACTTTTTCATTATGTCGGGAAAAATCACAAAAAATTCATATAAAATAATTGAGAGCTTGTATTACTTTTTCGAAGGCGAAACTGTGCTTCTTGAAATCGTGCTTAAACGAATCATTAACTAAAATTTTGGTGTATTGAGCTACCTTAAAAAGTCCTCATACGCATAGCATGCTCCTGCGTATCGAATCGATATACATGTACACCCAGGTGATAGTGGTATATTACTACATAGAAAGGGAACTTTGACGACGCTTTTCATATAATGTAGTTGTCAGTTTTGCATTTCAGTCAATATTAGTAAAATATCAAAATATGAAGCAGATAATGTCAGATTCTTTGGTGTCCTTTATTTTGAGTTTGTCGGGATATATCAAATGGACATAATTGTGAAAATTATTTGATATTGTGGTCCTGCTCTTGAAAAGAATTTGTTTTTAATTATTTTCCTTTATATTCCCATATAGAAATTTGTTCTAACGTGACCCCAACCCACCCTCGGGCCCCTGTGTTGAACAACCGGAAGATGCTTGCAAATCAAATTGACTGATCATGACCCACCATCTTCTGCTAATGAAATAAAGATTTTTAAATCCTGTTTCTAATTTGAACTACCTGGGATGCATGCATAAAAAGATAACTGATCGTGGCTCTTTTTCTTCTCTCGCCCTGTTTATTGAGAAAATTTTTGTTGTATACATTCACATGTGAAATTTTGATCTGAATTACCCTCACTGCCATGATTTAACCTTACCTGAATCTATACTATATCAGGAACCTTCATGTAAATTTCTACTGTTCTGGTTCTGCGTTTCTTCACTAAAAGATTCTCAAATGATCACACTCTATTTTGCTTTTTCCTCATTATCTCCTCTTAGAAGGGAGCTTGGCCCTTCATTTGTACAGACATGAATCCCCTTTACTCAAGGATGATTTGTGCTAACTATCATTGATTTCGTCGTCGATGAGTTCTAAGTGAAAAGTTTAAACATAAACAGATGTACTTTGGGAATTTCTTACAGGCACATTGAAATGCATGTGCAAGTTTAGTTCCACTCTAGCTTCGTTTACCATACGCGTGTATTTTCATATTACCAATGTTTTGCCTTTGACCTCTACAGCCATAACCTTTGCGTTGCTGCAGTTGTAAACAACGCGGGTTTGAATACAGGTAAATATAGGATGTCTGTTTCAGTGGCTGGGAGT
>CAJDSM010005680.1:0-13091 GCA_903981925.1 Ostrea lurida | reverse complement strand
CACCACTTTCAAAATCAGTCCTACGCCTGCGCATTACATGTAAATTGAAGTCCAATAAATAGATAAGAAAAGGGTATGCTTGGTATAATTCTTTTTTTAAATCGCATTTTTGCATTAGACGTTTCTCAGTTGTTGCCGTCAACATAAGTTTGACCTATACACGGAAGTTGTGTGGTCAAAAGGAATATTTAATTTATCGGTTTAGTGTCCTGTCAGATAAGGACCAAAGCCCTCACAGACAATCTCTATGGTCGTATATTATCTCTCTATTACGGTACATATGTAGATGCGAGGGTAATCCATTTAAGTGTATGAATAGGTCGTGTCGATGATTGAGTTCAAATCCATATCTTGTTTGCACATGTAGTAATTCTGAGCACCCTGAAGTACAGATTGATTAAAAACTGAAACAAATCATTAGGACCACCTTTGAAGTGATTTACGAAAACGAAATCCATCGCGATGAGTATTTGTTTTAAGTGAGAGGTCCCCCTTGGTATTATTGGCAGGCGGAAAAAGGAAGTATTATTCTGAAATTGTGGACATTTGGTCTGTTGTCAATCTAGGTTCACTTTTGCTTGGAACAGGGTGTGAAATTCGTTGTCATTTAGATTTAGTAGGTTGTCATGGTGATTTAACACATACTCCATAAACCAGACAATTAATAGTCATTGATAATAATATCCGTTGATTTAAAAAAAAATCAAGCTCAAACCGGAGTATCACATTTGTGTGCTTTAGTAGCTCGTGTTTCAGTGATGTAAAGTTTACGTCAACTTGGTGTAATACGACGTCGTATCTTTTGAAGTATCGTTTGAAATATATCAGGAAGTAAAAATGCAATTGACCAGACCAGAATTCGAACCACCCACCCACCCACCCACCCACCCTGAGTCGTAATTTAGTCTTGCACGAGCGATCGTACCCGTCTGACACACACACATTCTCCCTCCCTAAATTTCTTCACATCTTGATCCCCCTAGCAGGGATTGCCTCTTGTCAGATCCATGGTTTGGTCTACGGCAGCAAATGCAACCGGGTGAGGGAGAAATGCAACGGATCAAGGTGTGATTTAAACACAATTCCTACTGAATTTTCAATCAAGTTATCTACCCACCGAGCTATCTGACACCGGTGACTGGACTCAACTGATCGCCACAGGATCTCATTTTAACAAAAAGACTTATTTTGCAAAATTTGAAAACAAAGGAGTTGTATTTTTTTCATACATGATAATTATTGTCAGCGTGATAAATTAGTTAAATTACTTCTTTTCCATTCTTTGTGTATGCAGAATACATCCTATTTTATTGATGTTATGGAATTTCTCCCCCCCCCCAAATATTCTTAAACTTACCACCATCGGTTAAGGTTTTCGTAAAACTTACCATCTGGAAGCAAAATGTCATAGACCCCGCTGTCCGTACGCCTTTACTGAACCGACGCTCCAAGTACTGCAAATACAATCAGCAATTATATTAATTATAGGTATTGTATTCCATATAACCCATAGTTAATTACATGTACCGGTAACAAATATCGATAAACAACCCATGTAAAAAGATGGCGCTTCAGTTCAAATTGTCTATAGATACGTGCGCTACATGTACATGTATTTAGAATATCGATCGTTTAAAAACATTGCTAAGTCAATTCCCTATATAGCTATTGTAATACAGTTAAAAAGATTATTCTTCGGATTGTCTTTAACTAATACATGTAATGAGTCGTTTATAGTTAGTGCACGTACATTAAGTTGCAAATAACACATGTGATAAGTTGTCTTGTAGTACAATGAAGTTGAAGATAATTAATACATGGAATGAAAGGTCTATGGCTAATATGCATGTAGTCGTTGTCTGTTTTACGTTTATAGAGAATTTTTCACTTATATTGATATGTCACCGGTAGTAGGTGAAGTACCACAAATTTAGACCTATATATATACATGTAACAAGATGTCTATAGCTAATAGACTCATCTGATGCGATGCACAAGAGCTTGTTCTGCGTATGCTCAGTTTTAAAATCAAGACAGGCCTCTGAAAACACAAGCTGATGTTGCACGGTTTGAAAGGTCACGTTTAACGTCAGCATTTGGCAAATTCTGTGGTTGTTATTATAACGATCCTACCATAAGGTCAAATGTTCGCTGGCGTGTTTCATACCAATTGTTAAGTTGTTCTTCATATACTGATTTTAACAATGGATTACTTCATTTACCTGGTCAAGATAAAGGGCTCACTGTGGGTGTGACCGGTCAACAGGTGACGCTTACTCCTCCTAGACACCTGATCCCACCTCTGGTACATGTTAATTAAGTTCGCCCAATTCTTAATCTACATTCTGTATGGGATTTATGANTAATTAAGTTCGCCCAACTCTTAATCTACATTCTGTATGGGATTTATGAGATTGGTCACTGTTTGATATCATTAACTTTTCATGTAATAAGTTGATTATAACTAATGCANATATCATTAACTGTTCATGTAATAAGTTGATTATAACTAATGCATGTAATAAGATCCCTATTGTGATTAAGTGTAATGCGTTAATCATAGCTAATACATGTAATAAGTTGATTATAACTAATGCATGTAATGATACTGTTTTGTTCAACAAATAGGTCTTCCAATAGCCAGTTGCATTTCCCATCGGCACAAACTGCGCTCCTTTTTAGCTGACCAGATTTTTTATCATTGCACGGCAGAATTCATTCAAAAGATTCTACATGAGAAGAAGAAATGTGTAACGATGGCCTTTAATTCTACATTTCGATATACTGACAATGTTTTGTCTATTAATAATAATAAATTTCATTCATATGTGGATTCGATATATCCCCAGCGATCTAAAAGTAAAGGACACCACGGAGCCTTCCAAATTTGCTTCGTATTTGGATATTATATTGAACATGGACATTACGGTAATTTATTTAGCTTTTCCATCGTTAAATTCCCATATTTATGTATACATTCCATCATCACCAGCATATGGTGTGTTTTTGATATGCAAGAGTTTGTTCTTCATATTATCGATTTTAAATCGAGGAAGGCTACTTACAAACAAGTTGTTGTTACAAGGGTTTCAATAGTCACGTTTAAAAGCAGCATTTCGCAAATTGTATGATCGTTATAACGATCTAGTTTGCTAATATAGCCTGTCATTGGTTAAAATACTGTCTGATGTCTTTCATAGCAATTGTTAAGCCGTTCTTTATACACAGAGTTTGACTACGGATTACTCAGTTTAACTGATCAAGACTATGGGCTGACGACGGATGTGACCGGTCAACAGGGGATGTTACTCCTAGGCACCTTGTCCCACCTTATGGTGCATCCAGGGGTCCGTGTTTGCCCAACTCTATTTTTGTACTGGTTTATGATAATAGGACTTTACGAGATGATATCACTGTTCGTTACCTTTGCATTTACATTTAATAACTATGATACTGTTTTTATACATCACTCGATAGCTGTGACACATGCTCTGCACTTTTTAACAGAGATCACTTGTTACCTTCTTCTCATACCTATCATTTGTAGCAAGAATGAGGAAATTGACACATTGAAGATAGATAGAATCAATCATGTGAGTTATGATTAAATGATTTTAAAAAATCATTTTATTTAGTATTATTTCTTCCCTCTTATTTCATTAAAAGATAGCAAAATATCAGCTGTCGGAAGTGGCATTTTTATCTTGTGTTGAGCGTTTTGTTGGATCTTAATACCTGTGTTGAAAAGTAAAATGGGTACGAAGTGTGATATCAAACTGTGATTATAATTTATCGCCGTGCAGTGTAACAGGCACTGCAGGATTAATACGTCTGGTTTTACTTAAGATTAATACGTCTGGTTTTATTATTGATATATCGTGGAACCGCCTAGAGACACACGTAACAAAATGTGTCTCCTATACAGGGCAGCGACACGCACTGAGTAATTCGNTGTGGAACCGCCTAGAGACAAACGTAACAAAATGAGTCTCCTCTACAGGGCAGCGACACGCACTGAGTAATTCGTCCTTCGTCTATCCGTCCGTCTGTGACTCCACATCCTATACATTTGTAATTACAAGACTTAAAAGATGTTAAGCATGTCTAATCTTTGTTTGAAGGTCATTTATTATATGTACGCCCACGCAACACGTTTTCCTTGAAATACCTTCTACTACATCTATATGGAACAGAAACTAATTCGTTATTTGCTTGTATCAAAGCTGTAGATGATACATGCAACTTGCAAACATCCAGTACAACGTCGCCATGCTTCCTAGTCCCACATGCACGCACGGAATGCTGGTTATCTTCTGCTCATAGAGACATTAATTAATGACCTTGAACATGGCGATAGGGTGTCTGAACTATGTATTTGTGGTCACTCAAAGGCTCACTGGGTCATGAGTGGGGTGCAATATACCATGTNAGTGTCTGAACTGTGTATGTGTGGTCGTTCAAAGGCTCATTGGGTCATGAGTGGGGTGCAATATACCATGTTTGGTATCCCATGACTTCAATGTCTTTTTTCGTTATGGAACTCCGTATTGTAGTGAGAATTCATTGAGATCCAAAATGTATTGTACATGTATTAATTAATAGTTCAAGGTAATAGGATTTTAGAAATTGCATTATTGATAATAACCTGAGGATGCGCTCCCCGATAGACGTAATTAACAGACCTTTCCTTAATTGATTTCTGACGTCTGCGTATGTTTGCAAGCATGTTATTGTGTTTTGTTATAGTTAATACGTCATCTTATTTCATATTCAAATCCATGCCCGTTAGTCGTTATTTTACTGCATTTTGTAATACATTCGCTGAAAAATATCTAACAGCCATATTTTCGTAACTTTTGTCAGTTAAAAGAGAATACTTTGTAATGCGGATGTGGGGCGGAAAATCAGTTTAATGCTGTATATATGGAAATAATTGGTGGTGACAACGTGTACTAACCAACATTTGCAAGTGCATAGTTTCATTATTTAGGACGTGACATTAAACGTATAGTAATATAAACCAAGCCTTAACTTACATATATAGCAAATTGTGCAATAAATATTTATTTATTACTGTTGTAGACGGGGCCATACAATTTGACAAGTGACATACATCGAAGTGGGTTAAAAGTATGTATCCCCTGGCCCGTGTACTTCTTGATCCCTGCAAGATTTATGATTGAATTTTTAAAAATTAATTTTACCTCGTATGCGCTCCTCACTCGGAGCCGGTAGAATATTGGCATGAACACATGAGCAGCCCCAAAGGCAACGAAGAGGTAGGACAGTCCGATCCAATAGTACATAGTAGTGTAGTTATACATTTCAGCAGGTGTCCCCAGTAGGGTTATAGCGGACATGAAACTGGCCAGTAAAGACAGGGCCACGGGAATGGGGTTCATGTTCCCGCCCGCCATAAGAAATGTTTTTGTATCATTGTGTCGTCTGTCTTTTATGGCAAAGAACAGTCCGATTCCCGCGGAAAACACTAGGAGAAGTCCGAAAAGCACATAATCCACTGTCGTAAAATGAGTTACTTTTCCAGTCTGAAAACTGAATAATTTCTCGTCGGACATCTTTTTTGATTATGTAATACGTAATATGTCTTGATCACCGGCAGTTCTAATCACTTAAATGACATCGTCTTCACTAAATAATACAAGGAGTCGCTGACACCAACACAAAAATAAATTGTGTTGATTACTCACAGGTGTCAAATTTAAAGAGTGAATAAGACAGAGGAGAGATACGGATTGAGGTATTAAACACTAGACGATCAAGTCCACACTGAAACAGGAACACGTGTACCTGTATATTTCAACGACGCTTGCTCTTATGATTTTAGTTTCATTGGAATTTAAGACAGGTAATGCAAAATTGGTACGAAGGAACTAAAGGGGAATATTTTAATTTTTGTTTTTTGTTTTATACAGACATTTAAGAGTACATGCAATTCTCAGTTCCATATTAAGGAACAGTCCCACCTTTCCGGATAGCACAAACGGACATTGTACGGCTGAAAAGAATGGTGACGTAATGTTGTCCGTCGATAAACTTAAGTTGTCCCCGCCTCGGGTTCTGACGATCAGTGTATGAAGTGTATAAACCGCATTCATTCATATTTTATTTCACCATGACATGACATACATAATGAAAACATGTGTACAATTAGGTAGAAGAAAAAATATTAGGAAAGTATAAGCATATAATTATGTTCATAGTGGTACAGAAAGAAATGAATAAATAACTTGCACGAGCAGATCGCCAAGATTCACAGATAGAGACCATGTCTGAATCTTGATAAATTTTCGAAGGGACTAATAGTTCATGGAAATCTTCGGCTTCGGCTATGTTTACACAAAGCAAGAAAGTCCAAAGGGCACTAGCGGATGCGAGCTGGTCAAATAGTACAAGAAAAGAAACGCATAAGTTCCGATTAGATTAAAACGCATAACAACGCATAGTTACCATACACTAGGTAGACAACATAGTGAGGTGGTATTCGTTTCATGCTCAAAACTTTCTGCCAGATAGACCAGACTTCGCCAGACAACGAACGCATTGGCCGCAGTAGAAAACGCACATCATTAGAGGAACTGAGACGAACAAATTGACAATATTTTTTAACCCGATGGACGTCCGTTAGCGACATCTGGTGAAGTGTGACTGATGCTTTAAGCAAGATAACAAACAGTGATCAATCTAAAAATCCTAAATAGAATACAACATTCAGAATAGGACAACACAGGTCCTAGAGTACACCATAGGCAGGATTAGGCTCCTGGGAGGAGAGAGCCCCCTGTCGTTTTGATGTAGAACATATTGTATGTACAATTCGTACACATCGTAAACATAGCTACTGTACATGTGAAAAGACGAAGATAACGAACAGCGATCAATCTCTGAGTCCCAATCAGTATACATAAGAAAGAGTTGGGTAAACACGGATTCCTGGACACACCAGAGGTGGGACGATGTGCCTAGGAGGAGTAAGCATCCCCTGTTGACCGGTCACACCCGCCGTGAGCCATTAGTATAGTCTTGATCAGGTAAACAGAATAATCCGTAGTCAAATCAGTGTGTGAAAAACGGCTTAACAATTGCTATGAATGAAACACGACCCAATGACAGGTTGTATTGGCAAACTAGATCACTATAACAACCATAGAATTCGCGAAATGTTGACTTTAAGACCACGGAACATAGAGTAACGAAATTTGTACAGTAAAACATTTGAGTCACAATGCACCGACATGGAATGCAGCGCCGAATTCTTCCACTCGTGGGACCATTCTCTCAGCACGAACCTGGATTGAAATTGACTTGCATTGATGCATTCAAGATTGCATAATAATAGACATTTGGTAAAACATATTCAGAACAAGGTCCGAAGATATTAAAATCGGGGGGGGGGGGAGGGAGCATATCTTCTATTCGTATTCAGAACGAAAGTATGAGCTAGGTGAATAAGATATTTGATTAAAAAATCCACAGTCCGATATAAAGTTATAAATTGGACATTCTTTTAATCACACGCGCTCCTCAATTACAAATTCCCAGGCGTTACATTATTTATTTCCACACAATTTCAAAAATGTACCATATGAATTTTTTAGTGCTTACGTTTGAAATTTTCATTCTTTTTAATGTCAGACAATGAACTATATATCACATATAATTTAACGCAGTATGGTTATTAACGATTAAAACGATGCTAATGCATTGTAAATGGAATTAACTTAATTACTATAATTGGAATAAGGTATGCATGAGAAATTTCGCAAATCAAGTTATATATTTCTGAAACAACACCCTTTAATGAATAACAGGGGTGATACGCGTGGTTTATGAATTTCAAAAGTTTATTTTTAAAAATAGATACACTGCGCTCTGTCAGAAACTGCAGTTTTGTACTGCAAAATGATCAGCTAGACGATTGAAATTGAATTTTAAAAAAATGCCCCCCCCCCGGTTTTAATGTCTTAATACAAAAGTGGATCAATCCAGGTTCGTGCTGGGAAAGTGCTCCACGGTTGGAAAGAATCGGCGCTGGCATTCCATGTCGGTGCATTGTGACGTCAAATGTTTTGACTGAACAGATGAATATTACGACCGCTGTATATTTCGAATTTTGTTACTCTATGTTCCGTGTATATTATATGTGATCGGTGAGACCCCTGCAACAACAACTTGTTTGTCAGTAGTCTGTCTCGATTAAAAATTCCCGCTGTCTGTNCTTGTTTGTCAGTAGTCTGCCTCGATTCAAAGTTTCCGCTGTCTGCGTTACAATGTGTATAAATTTTCTGTACAATGTGTACGGTGTTACACACTGAAGGAAAATCAATGAATGAAACGAGTGATGAGTGCTTCAAGGCTTTGATTTTAAAAGATAACTTTTGACATGGTTTTTAAAACTTGTTTTGGTGTTAAAAATTGCTTTTTTCGACCGGGAGCAAGAGTCATTATTAATTGAAAATGCAAAATTCGTCTGAGCGAGAGCAATAAATATGTGAGGAGTTTCTATGGGCAAATTGAAACATATATAGGTCTCGGTGTCTGAACCCTACGCAGTGCGAAAATAAGCATCGCCTTCAAATTTACTTGGTCTGTGAACACGTGTCCATTAAATGAAAGGAAACATCGGATTGGATATCAGAAAATGTTTGACATATATAGTATTAGTTACTAGTCTGGCGATCGAGGCGTCTGTCAAATTAATTTTTGGTCTTTTGCCGCCTAAACCAGCTCGATAAGGTTTGAAACCAAACTGAATATATATCATGTACATTTAGAATATGAATCTTGATACTATATGTTGAACAACATATGGTCCTTTTTCTTTCTCATTTTAAAACAAACCTTGTCTGGTTGAGGTACCCTTGTGGTTAGGGTCTCTCTTCACGACCCGGAGACACATATTTATTTCTATGTCCCAGCGCCGTGTCAAACCTACAGCACCAAGGTTTACATCTTAGGTTTCTGAGATAACAGTTCCATCGCCTATCGGCAGGCAAAAATGCGATAATTTTTTTTAAAGGTTATTCATTTCTTCGAAGAAAGGTTATTTATTTCTTCGAAGAATGGTGAATAGGAAAAGTTTCATGTCCAAGGGAATATCTCGATCTCAATCTTGAAAATCAAAATAATGAAAAATAATGATTTAAAAAAAAATGATATAATAATTATAATAAACGTGAGAAGCAAAAATTTTTGGGATTTGACCTTTTATTCGGGGGTCACATGTCCTGGTAGAGATTTTTCGGATTTGACCTTAAAAGCCAGGGTCACATAATCATGGTAGGCATTGTCACGATCAAGAAACCTGATTGGTAAAAATTTATGGCATTTCCTGTCTCTTCCGGAATGGGATGTAAAACAACATACAAACAAACCAAACTTGAACATGAACGAGTGGCATTGTTATTTTTATAAGCCAACATTTTAGATCTCCAACGTCATGCAATATAAAATTTCAATTGTTTAACGCGTAAATATTTTTTTTTAATTCTACTGACGTAACGCACGAATTTGGTATACACTGACGTAATATCAAAGGACGTTATAAAGCTCGGGGCGTCGTATATTATTAAGGAAGTAGGCTCCTGAGCTTTTGCGCTTCATTGAGCCACAACTGTGCAGGGATGCTTCATACTCAAGTCATTCACCATGCGTTCCAATACTAATCCTCATCTGTTTGTAAACAATTATTCACCCAGTCTTTACTGGATCATTATTCAGTTGCATAAATTTTTGTGTTCAATTTCAAATTTTGAAAGGGTTTGGTAGGCGACTATATTTTTGTTGGCCGGAAGGGATTGATTCATCGAAACATGTTCAAAATCTGCATCTGATTCTTACTGTTCTCTATTTCATTTCCTCATATAAACTTCTATTTCTTATTACCCTTTAACAGGCTATATCTTCAGTCTTCTAATAATTATCTGATAAACAGTTACTTGAGACTTGGAACTTAGTTCAAACCATGTAATTTATTCAATTTGTTTGAACTGTTATTTTCCCAAACAGCAACTAACCTGATCTCTTTAAAAGTCGAAATTACATTTACATGACCAAATCTGTTGTAAAAAACTTCAATTATATTGCTCCAATACATTTTTAAAAAATCGCACACTTACCCCCACTTTTTTTTTTTACTTCCATTATTCATATTTTTAAGACCAAAGACTTTGAAATTTACGTGGAAATTTAAAAAATTGACATTTAGTCCCAATCTATGTCTTTTTTAAACTTTGAACATTCGATACATATGAGTTTTTCGGCAACATCAAGTGCAAAAAGCGTCCATTATTTTATTTCCATTATAATGTATTAAACTTTTATTTTATTATCTGTACTGTCAACGAAGACATGATTATTGCTTTCTATTCTATGTAATGACTTGATTTTGTATTGTTTATGATCTTGTTTACAGGAACACACAAATCAAGCTTTAACCAATTATGTGCACAGGGCACCGGATTTGGGCCGGATGCAAACTAACGCTTGAGTGCCACAGGGACCGATTGGCCGATTTGAAAAGTACAAAACTTCCCTATAAACGCTACATCAATTTTATTTGTTATATTCATAAAGTTTATGTTCAATATTTCAAAAGCTTTGTTTTCAAGGTGTCAATTTTCGGTAAACATTCATTGATTGAAAACCGTCAACACCTAACGTCATCTTGACGTCTATGAAGCTGTCACTAAACAGCAACGCGAAAAATGGCTGGAATTCATGAATTAAAAAATAAGTACACGTCCACTTTATGACTGTGTTTCTGATATATTCCCCAACTACACGTATTGTGCGGTTTATGTCGATTTTGTACTTTTTTTCCTCCGACATAATTTATCATGTAATCCCTGGGTTGGGGAGAATAATTGAGGCAGAGCTCGATAGAGTAGTACGTCACGCTCACACCTGATAATTTCAATCAAGTAAACCCATATCATGTCCTCTGTCATCTTTACAGTAAAAGCTCGTTACTCTCTAAAGTATGTCGCATTACACACTGAGTAATTTCAAACAATTATACATCTGGACAGGCCGGTATTTGCACCTTTTCTATTTCTAATGTGTGTATGTGATGGGGGGGGGGGGGGGGGGGGGGCTTTACAGAATCTTCTTGATTGACACACTCATATTAGAATATTCAGAGAAAAGCCCTAATACACCGATAATTTTTTAGTTGTAATCTTTCAAAAATATTCTAAAATCCTAAGAAGGGGGAGGGGGGAGGGGCATGGGGGGGGGGGGGATGCAGTGGCCGTAGCTTCCTACTGAAGCATGAGTCTTGTGCGGTATAAAACAAAATTTCTCAAAGTCACAATAAAATTTAGACTTTATTAAGAGAGAGAGACGAGATAGAGAGACGAGATGAGAGATAGAGAGAGAGATCGACGAAGAGAGAGAGAGAGACTGACGAGCACAAAGATAATACATGTTGATATACTTCGACTGATATCTTCTTTTCAACTCTTCAGATTACCATCGAATTTTAAAACGTGCATGTAAGTATTTTAATAAACTTTACAAGGATATTAAAAAACGCACTAATTTATGTTTATAAATGAGTACACAACGATCTAAAAAAAAAAAAATGGAGTAAAACTTAATGGATAAAAATAAATCCTTTTTTTTTTTAACAGGAAGTTACGATTTCTCTCATATCCTCATCGTGCCTGTTTAGAATAACGAAAATGTGGTATCTGGACGACTTTGAAAATACCTAAATTAACCAGCCTTACTTACTGACAGGCATATCTAGTTCAGATAGTAACTATCATATAACACTTATCAGATCTTCTACATCTCGAGTACTATAACTGCTAGATTTCATAACTTATACAGCAGTGACTCTATATTTTTAGTGTGCTATTCAAGACATTTTCTTGCTAAATAAATTCGCACATTCCTACCTGCAATTCAAAAAGAATTGAGAAAACATTATTTCGTAAATAATAAGCATTAAAAATTTCTATTTAGGGGAAAATGAAGAAGCGACTCCAGTCCTTCGCGCCGCGTTTCATCGATTTTCATCACCGATGAACATTCAAACGTGGTATCATTCCCATACCATTTTTGCTAATTACTATTGTACTATAAAAAATAGTTGGCGGCGTGCTCTGTTGGATAAAATATCCTTGATACACTATGGTTTATGTCTCTTCTTTACAAACTATCAAAATATCTTTCTTCTCTTTAAATAATCATGGTATTATTCACGTTTTTGTTTTGCTACGACCAATCATGTCACCTCGTTAGTAATCAACTTGAAATCTTCACATAACATAAAGAACAAAAGTCAAGTAAATTCACTACCCTTGCTCTTTATACAACAAGTTCCATCGTAGAGAAGACTTCCCGTAGCTCTTCTCCTTTGAATGTCCTTGCAGGCGTGTAGTCTATAGCGTAAGCTATCAGTGCCGGCAAGGGATCTTAGCTTTGAGTGGTCCCAGTTTGTCCAGGGCAATAATTCTGCAATCGCGTGGTGACGCGAGCCGTTCTTTGGGTCATGAATCACTGATTTTCGCGCACTTTGAATTGTTTATTCTCATCTCATATCCAAAAACGTTGCCAATACTAGGTTAGCCAACTCATAGTGCTATAACTTGGGCACTTGACGACTGCCTTTTATCCACTCATATTTTTTCTTGTTCTGTTACTTAATTAACAAATGAAATATTGAAGTCCGTGACACTACCATGTCCATTACATAGCTTATGTCGATGATTTAAAATTAAAAGTGTTGATTAAATCTATCATCTTAATTTTATTTTAAGTGATTACCTAGCGCCGATTCTTCATTTGGGCTGCCCGCGCCGGGCGGCACGTGGGGGCTAAAACACCTTTTAAGAACACTGATGGTGATTCTTGATCACGTACCTGGAACAACAATTCTTCAAGTCTAATGGATATCTCTTTTGTTGTTGTTAATATAAAAATCAAATGATAGAACACATCTTATTTTTTCTTTCGGCTGAATACAGGTTCGCCATTGATGAATTTTACCGTCTAATATAATTCGTTCATCCTGCATCATCCCCGAAAAAATGTAAGCATTCCATTTCTTATAAATCTCTCCTCCC
>CAJDSM010005679.1:0-22674 GCA_903981925.1 Ostrea lurida | reverse complement strand
ATGACACCATCGTGCATTGTTAATGCATTCCATGTGCCAAATACACAGGAATGCATAGGCAAGAACAAAGAGTTATAGGTCCCGCACACGTAATCACTTGTTGAAAAAACTGACTATTAATTTGATCTTGAAGTCAAGGATAAATAATTAATATAACGCGACACATCGTCTCCTAGTGATTAAATCCCATATGCCAAATATTGATAGCTCCTAATCCAAAGACAAAGAAGTTATGGCCCGGACACGATCTGCCCATCCGCTGTGTACGGACAGATGATTCCTTTATACCCCCCCCAACCCAAACTTGTTTGCGGGGGGTATAATAATCACAAATTTTATGAAGAAAAATCATAGAGTGGAGGAGACGTGTATTAAAATTTTACAACAGTGTGATTTATGAGAAATTAGACATAGCAGACAGTGGATCGATTAGCAGTGGCTTCTTTGTACATTGTTGGAAGCTACAAGAGAGGATGCAAAGACTCATTTGGGCTCTCTTTCAATCACAGACATTTGACCAGACATACCTATTACCAAATTATCGTAGACTGAGTTAAGAGTTAATCCTGGCAATAAGTCAAGTCAAAATCAGAAAACTTTTTTCAAAAGTTGTAAAATTATTTCTTGTGTAATGTATCCACTGAAGCAACCCATGCTGACATGAATTATGGCCTGTTTTTCCAGAAAGATTATTATCAAAGAAGTTGCCAAGGTAATTTAATGGGATGTCATCAAGGACATAGAGAAATCTGAAGTTGTTTTTTTGTAAATAAACACATGACGCAGACCACTGACATGGCAGCAGTAATGCTTCCTGGAAACAATGCCCGAGTACTCTTTGATGAAAAAAGTCCTTGCCTTAATTTAATTAAAACATTCTGAGAAAAAAAATCTAATTTATCATCTATTCTTTGCAAATTAATATACAACGCCAAACAACCCGTCATTAACTACCCAGAGAAAACTAATGGGAAAGGAATTAATTGAAAATTTTCATTTCGTTTATTTGGCCACACTATATACACATGTTCAGGACTTAATTGAAAGACCAATTGGACCAAGTACATTGGGTATGCTTTCGGGTGAAGGAAATGAGGGTGGAAATATAATATTCGGCCATTTTCGAAAAAACTATATGTGTCGGTGCGACACGAATGCCCCCGCCTACAGTGAAGTCTAATGAAGAAAATTCGTAAGGGTGATGCAAGAACTGTGGCATATCTATATACCAAATTCGAGTCGAATGTGTGCAACCGTTGCAGAGATAATGCACGGAAACGAAAAATTTCTGATTTTTTTCTAAGTTCAAGAGGGCTAACTCTGTCAAAAATCATCGGACCATGACCATCTTCGAACTTGACCTGCATATTACCGTGAGATATCCATATACCAAATTTGAGTCGAATGTGTGCAACCGTTGCAGAGATAATGCACGGAAACGAAAAATTTCTGATTTTTTTCTAAGTTCAAGAGGGCTAACTCTGTCAAAAATCATCGGACCATGACCATCTTCGAACTTGACCTGCATATTACCGTGAGATATCCATATACCAAATTTGAGTCGAATGTGTGCAACCGTTGCAGAGATAATGCACGGAAACGAAAAATTTCTGATTTTTTTCTAAGTTCAAGAGGGCTAACTCTGTCAAAAATCATCGGACCATGACCATCTTCGAACTTGACCTGCATATTACCGTGAGATATCCATATACCAAATTTGAGTCGAATGTGTGCAACCGTTGCAGAGATAATGAACGGAAACCAAATGATGACGGAATGACAGAATGACGGAATGACGGAACAGGGTAACACTATATGCCCCCGGCCATTTTATGGCGGGGGCATAAAAAAATATGGCCAGAAATGGTGGTACACAGGGTGGACTCCTAGATGTGGTGTGTTTGCATAGGCAGTATAGCAGTCTAGCTGTAGAAAAATTAGTTATGTTTCACATAGATTCAACAAATGTGGATAATGTATGGAGGAAGGTCACATGTGACAGCAATCTCTCACCAGAGGGCGTATTACGCTGCGCTACAACAATGTATAAGTGAAGATAACTCTGGGTAAAGATTGATGTGACAGACGGACGTGTCCCCTTAAATAGTCACCACCTCTGTACAGATAGATACATGCCTGCTCCGGGGGGGGGGGGGGGGGGGGGCCTTACTTTCCTATATACTAATAGATAGGAAGTGCTGCTGGAATAGGTAGCCTTTTTCCATTCAGAACAGACGTTGCAGTTCCTAGATGAAACAATTACAACGGAATCCTCCAAAGTGTACATGTTCCTCTTCCTTCCGTTTAATTATATGTCCCGCTGGTCTATCTTATTACGGAGGGGGATATAAATATAGTCCAAAATGAGATCATAAGTCCCTCTATTTTGAAAGGTCCTAAATTCCGAGAACCTAGCTCACTTCAAATGGCGACATAATTTCACTGACATCATGAATTCTGTGGAAGAAATACTGTCGCCAGACGCTGGACAAAATCTGAGGGAGAGGAGCTTGACACTTTGTCTGAATGGATAATAAAGTATTCGGAGTTTATAAAATCCCGTTCACCATTTACGGGAAAAATGCGTACTATTTATCCCCTCTGTTTTTAAGAAACCAGAAGTGGTAAATGAGTTACATAGAACATGAAAATTTGTACTAGTTCCAGCTGATAAAGCTAGTAACAACTTGTCTTTGTAAAAGTTACTATTATAATTGTCTTTTAAATGAACTAGGATTTACTTCAACATCTGGGAATCCTACGTACACTGTAAGCAATTTCACAAAATGAAATTCTTCAAAATCAGCCTTGTTTTAAATACTCTAATATCCGAAGAGATCAAGATCAATTTGAATTACCATATTTTACTGGGATTCCGAAATTGCATAAAAACCTTGCAAACAAAGATACATCGCTGCTCCAGTTAAGTGGTCTACAAGCCTCTCTTTCTTTACTTTTGACTAAACTACTTACAGCTATCAAAGAATCTCTTCAGGATACTGTTCCACTACATATTCCAGAAGTGGTGTCAATCAGATGTGGATTCTTAAAAATTCTAAAGAGCTTTTGGATACCCTAAAATCACGAGATTTTTCAAAAAGTTACTACATCAAAACGTATGATTTTTCCACACTTTACACAACGATTCCCCACGATAATTAAAATCTAGGCTTTTCAGATTATAGATATTGCTTTTTAAACAAAAACGGCACCCCGAAAATACGAATTTCTAGTCGTTGGGAACAAGACACATATTTTGTTAGAAAACACTCTGATTGCCCACACAAGTACTCTGAAGTAGATATTAAGAGCATGCTTGGGGTTTTCTATAGATACTATTTATGTAGTCTTTGGAGACCGGCTCTTCCAACAATCCGTAGGTATCTATGGGCACTAATTGTGCCCCCTTATTGGCAGACTTATTTTTATATTTCATATGAAGCAGAATTTGTACAGAACTGTTACGGATAAAAACAAAAACTTGCCATGTCCTTTCAACCTTACATATGGTACATGTATATAGATGATGTGTTATCAATTAACAATCATAATTTTCACAATTAAGTCCATTTGATATATCCCGAAGAACTCGATATAAAGGACACCACAGAATCTGACAATATCGCTTCATATTTGGATATTTTACTTAACATTGACTCTAATGGCAGAACTGACAACTACCATTATATAGATAACGCCGTGATGACTTTAACTTTGCAATCGGCAACTTCCCTTTCTATGTTAGTAATATACCACTATCACCTGCTTATGGTGTGTATATCTCCCAGTTGATTCGATACGCAAGAGCATCTATGCGTATGAGACTATTTTAAAGCGAGGCCAACTACTAACAAAAAAGTATGATGCTGGCAGGTTTATAACGAGTCTCGTTTAAAGTTATCTCTTTCGCAAATTCTACGGTCGCTATATATTGACCTAGTTTTTGCGATTACAAATTATCACTATAGTCATATGTTTGACTTGATGTTTCAGTTTATCCCTTTGTTAGACTGTCATTTTCCTACTGGATTTTGACTACGGGTAATCCCGTTTACTTTATTTCGACTAAGGGCTCACGGCGGGTGTGACCGGTCAGCAGAGGATGCTTACTCGTCCATGGCACCTGACCCTACCTTCGCTTTTTGTCGGAGGTCCGTGTTGCCCTACACTTGATTTTGTATATGTTTTTTTGGATTATGGTTACGTTTGACACAATGTTAACTTCGCCTTTTGTATTACATGGTATAGAAATCAGCATGAAATATATGATAAGGTCATTAAAATTTCATCTGCAGCTGAAAATCTTGCACAATACCGGTTTTATTTAGATATTATGACAGACCCAGTTGATAGAAAGGAACTTTATGACTACTTTGTCCATCCCGTGTATTGTTTATAAGCAGCAAGTCCTATTACTGTCATAAGGTCACCATTTGAACAGAAAATTATATGAAAACTATACACATCTCAAATCTAAAATATATGAAAAGGGTGGGCGTTTCTGCGATGTCAGCGGAACGTCCCTACCATAAAATTATGAAGGTGCCCCCCCCCCCCCCCCCCCCCCCCCCCCCCCCTCCCCCCCCCCCCACCCCCCCCCCCCCCCCCCCCCCCCCCCCCCCCCCCCCCCCCCCGCCCCCCGCGTGTCTGCTTTTGCAAGGAATCGCACACCTTTTACGTAAAATATATACTAGTACTAGTACGTATGTGTATATCATGTTAAGGTATTGTAATCCTGAATAATTTTTGTTGCAATGTATTGATTGATTGATTATGTGCTGTTTTACGTCCAACTCGAGAATATTTCACTCATGGAGTCGTCACCATTGCCGGTGAAGGGCTGCAAAATTTAGGCCTTATGCTCGGCACTCAGGGCCTTTGAGCAGGGAGGGATCTTTTTCGTGCCACACCTGCTGTGACACGGGACCTCGGTTTTTCCGGTCTCATCCGAATGACCGCCCTCATTTAGTCGCCTCTTACAACATGGGGATCTATTCTAACCCGGACCCCCACGGGTGTGTTGCAATGTAAATGAAATCGAATGATATCATTAGTGCATGCCTATTGATTTGTTTCTTGAATGAAATATATTTTATTTTGAAATTGAAGAAAATATGGACGCATCCCTTTAAGCAATCCAGTTGATTTAATCCCAAATATTGACAAATCGTATGATGAATAGCAATTGATTTTTATCATTTGATGACAAAATTAAATTTTGATTTGTTTGTATAAATGATCAATCATATAACACAAACCAGGAGTTGGACAAACACGGTCCCATGGATATTCTACAGGTGGAATCAGGTGTTCAGAATTGATTGATTAATTATTTATTGTTTAACGTCCCACTCGAGAATATTTCACTCATATGGAGACGTCACCATTACCGGTGAAGGGCTGCAAATTTAGGCCTGTGCTCGGCACTTTGAGCAGTGACATGAGTGAGAGTCTAAATCGTGACACACCTAATGTGACGGACACGGGACCTCGATTTTTTCGGTTTAGTACTAGCCCTAGTAGGCCTAGTTATAGCCGAGGTTAATTTTTTTGAAAAGTACGTCAAACTTCAAGGTCATGAGGTCAACCATTTTGGTACCCACGGAAATGTCT
This sequence comes from Ostrea lurida, assembly GCA_903981925.1. Lineage (NCBI taxonomy): Eukaryota > Metazoa > Mollusca > Bivalvia > Ostreida > Ostreidae > Ostrea > Ostrea lurida. Next base: position 17,061 of record CAJDSM010005679.1, on the reverse strand, counting down.
TGTCATAAGGAACATACATATGAAATATCAAAACCCTAGTACTTGCGATTCAAAAGTTATAGCCGCGGTTAAAGTTTTTGAAAAGTAGGTCAAACTTCAAGGTCAAGAGGTAAAAAAAATTTGGTACCCACGGAAAGGTCTTGTCATAAGGAGCATGCATGTGAAATATCCAAGCCCTAGTACTTGCCATTCAAAAGTTATAGCCGAGTTTAAAGTTTCAGACAGAATGACAAACAATATACCCCCTGATCTTCGATTCACGGGGGCATAAAAATCTAAATTGTCAAAGTTGTTTGGCATTACGTAAATAGCGAAACCAAATATTCCCGTTTGCAATCATGATAGTATGCACATGGAATGACCAGACATTTATTTGAAAAAAAAAAAAAAACAACAGTTCTAAAACCATGTCAAAATATCATAATTGATAGGACTTGTCAGGGAACAAAATGCAAGATAAAGGTTCAAGAAAATTTGCAACTTCCTGTGTACCAAGCGGATAAAGAACGGAGTCCGGTGGAAGCTCAGGCCGGGTGGTTATCGCAAATTACCTGATAAACGAATTGATTTTCCAACGTGGGTGGGGTACATTTGCATTCTATTGTGTACGGGCATGCACACTATCGATTAATAACAGAATTAAATCTCGTCATCAAAGAAACCTGATAATATTATTGCTTGTTCATTATTTTAGAAATGGTTGCAAAATTTCCGTTTTGAATAAAATAATGGCTTTTAATAGGGTCTTAGTCGTCATTTGATTTGTAAACCGGGATATGGTTAATGCATTTTTCGCTCAAAACGCTGTACAATGACAAAAGATTGATTGATTATGTATTGTTTTACGTCCCACTCGAGAATATACAAATAGGCGAAGATAACATCGGGTTAAACGTAATCAGAATTCAAAAAAAACATATCCACAGTCGAGTGTAGGGCAACACGGACATCCTACAAAAGTGAAGATAGGATCAGGTGCCATGGAGGAGTAAGCATCCTCTGCTGACCGGTCACACCCGCCGTGAGCCCGTAGTCGAAATAATGTAAACGGGATCACCCGTAGTCAAATCTAGTAGGAAAATGACAGGCTAACAAAGGGTATGAAACAAATCAGTCAACATATGACTTAGTGATACAAATGAATTCATATCCCTCGACACATTATAGCCCCAAATACTATGAGATAGGGTAACAAAGAATTGATTCAACACCCACCCACACCCTAAAACCAATAGAACTGTCATTAAAGATATTCAAGCACCATTGCCATCAGGTACTGAAAAGCTCTTCTAGGGTTTGCTCTCACTGAAATTCATAGGAACAATGCAATCAAAAACTCAATTCGTCAAAGTGATGTGCGTGCTCATTCAATACATAAAATATTCCCCGGGGTCGGGGCGGAGCCATGATAGAACTTTAATAGGACTCTTTACAATTAAAATTTTGTGATGAAAAATTTGTCTTAGGCCAATACAATTGTCTATCGTAAGATTCGCATTGCTGTAATCAAGGCAACTTTATTCAACAGAACCCATTTAAATACAAAATAAGCTTAGCTATAAAACCTATGGCTTTACAGGCATGCTAATGACACTCTACTAAGTAAAACGAATCGTGGTAAGTAACAAATTAGATTTTCCTCAGATCTTCTCGAGAATATACATTCAAACTGCCTTATGGAGCAAGTCTATGTACATCAGAGAACTGATGCGGACGAAAAGTGGTGGAAAAGTACATAAATATCTTTAAAGTTTACTTTATTTAGTCAAACTTGCAGTTTGAGAGAAATCAATCTGAAAAAAAAACAACAAAAAAAAAAAAAACAACAACAACAAAACCAAACAATCCCGCGATCTACCGTTCAGTAGTCGACACGCCAACCAACTGCGCAATTAAACCTAAAAGGAATACACAAATATTGCTGATCTTTGTATTTTAATTCTTTAAGCAGCCTGACTCGATTCAAAAACTGATTGAATACGCAGAACAACCTCTTGCGTATCGAATAAGTTGAGAGACATACACACCATATGCAGGTGATGATGGAATTTTGCTACATAAATATGGGAAGTTGACGATGGAGAAGCTTAAATCGTCCCGTTTGTCATAAAGTTGAGTAGTTAGTTTGCCGTTCATGTCAATGTTCAATAAAATATCCAAGTACGAAGCAGACATGGAAGACTCTGTTGCAGTTATTCCCTGAGTAAATTCCAAGTCCATTTTCCTAAACTGCAGCAAAGCGAAAATGTCGTCTGTAACCCCGAAAGAATAGCAGAGTGGAAAAGAGTAAACAGGTACTTCCGGCGAAGAAATGTATCAAACCGATGCAAATCCCTACACCAATCACATCCAAGGTTTGTATGGAGCGTAGAGGAGTTAGCCGAAGATTGCCGATTGTTAAAATACCCTAAGCGTCATCCATAGGAAATGTTAATTAAAGAAATGAGCCGCCCCACGCGAAAAGGGTCAAAATTTACTTTTTGATGGATTATGATAGATAACAACATTGGAAAGCCACATATGAAGTTTGGTTGAAATATTCAGCATATTTTCTGAGATACTGGCGATCAAAGATGAAGGAAATATGTAAATGACGTTATAAAAATGATATTACAAAAATGACGTTTTAAAATTACTCTCAGAAACAGTTCACTTATTCTTCGTTAAATTCTGGACAGGTCGCGTCCCTGAAACACTCGCGAATATAAGATCTGATATTGTCGCTTCCTACTAAAACCCTCTGGTGGTAGATTTACGCTGATTTGGTCATGGTTGCTGAGAATCACTGGCACCTTATCTCCATCCACATCAACGCTGCACAAAACAACTTCAGGCAGCAGTGCCAAAAAACTTAGGTATCCCTTTCAAAGGCTGAAAAGTTTTGATAAATTCTTTCTAGTCTTGGTATCTCACATTTCCATCCTGTATTATCACAGCCTCGTTACCTTTTTAGAAGATTTTGAGATTACATCAGCAACATGCAGCATTATACTTATGGGATCATAGGCAATATTTTGTAATGGTTTACTAGTTATCTTTCTTGTCGGACCCAAAGAATATGTACAAAGATCGATTGTCTTCAAGTGCAAGTTGAAATGCAGGAATACCTCAAGGTTCTGTTCTTGGACCTCTATTAATTTTTAATTCATGTTAATGATGTTGTCTTTCTGTAGATTATTTGCTGATGATAACTCAATTCAATATGCGTCTAAGAATTTAAACGACATTGAATTTACTTTGAATCATGATCTTAGCGTCCTAGATGAATGGTGAAAAAATCTAGTTTAAAGTTATCATTTCGCAAATTCCACGGCCGCTATAATGACCTTGTTGGCGATTACAAATTATCACTAAGTCATATGTTGACAGATTTGTTTCATACCCTTTGTTGGACTGTCAATTTCCTACTAGATAAATCAGTAGGTAACCCCGTTTACTTTGTTTCGACTGCAGGCTCATGGTGGGTGTGACCGGTCAGCAGAGGATGCTTACTCCTCCATGGCGCCTGATCCTGCCTTCGCTTTTGTCGAAGGTCCGTGTTGTCCTACACTCGATTTTGTATGTGCTTTTTTTGGACTATGATTACGTTTAATACATTGTTACTTCGCCATTTTAAGTTTAATCTCTGTGCCATTTTCAATGAAGAAGAACACTGACCCTTCTAAGTTATTTCTTCTACATTTTCAGTTGGGAGTATGTGACAGTGCACAAACACCTAGGATTGTCTGTGTCCTGCGATTAGGGATGGTTTTATAGTATGCAAAGAAAATAACAAGTATGGCTTAAAAAACTATAGGACTTCTAAAATAACCAAAATTTACTTTAGGAAGAAGCACGCTTTCATAAATATACACTATTTTTGTAAGACCAACCTTAGAATATACCTCTGTTGTTAGGAATGGATGTAGCTCATCAAACAGTCCAATTATGTGCAGCGAGATTTATCATTGGCCTTTCAATAGTACCCTCTAGCTATATAGACACAATGCACGTTGCTATAAAGTTTAATGCCTCTCCCTTTCAAGTGTAGATCAACTTCAAAATAGCGACCATGTATTTTGCAAACAATTTCGCACCGGTACTGCACAGATTATTGGAATAAATACTGCGTGGTAACGTTGATATACGGCAATCTGTGGTTTTGTCATCTAGATTATTCTCCATAACGAATACTTCTCTTCATTATCTGTCTTTATATATGCGTTTTGGACTAATATTGAGTTTCCTGAATTCCTCGTGTTGTACGTTCATTTATAATTATTGATATTGTCACGTAATGAAAACATTCCTACGTCCTCCAGCATTAATGAAAAAAATGATTTTAAGCCATTCATGCACACCAGCGTTATTGTATTCTTGTCATCTGGTATTCAAGTTTGGTATAAAGATTTGATAGATAAGTCTTTGCTATGCTTATTATTATACGAGTAGATACGTGCATTTTTAAAACACTATTATTCCAAGATATTTATCGGGAAGGACAGGGCCTTTTCATGCCCATTTTCTTGTTCATGTATGTATTTATGATTACAATATTATTGGTAAGGACAAGACCATGTCATGCTTATTTTCTTGTCCATGTTGGTGATTAAGAATGCATATAGTGTATATGTTCCTCTTCCTCAATTTAATTATAGTCCCGCTGGTCATATTTATTACGGGTCATAAATATAGTCCAAAATGAGGATCTTAAGTCCCTTATTTTAAAAGGTCCTAAATTCCGAGAACCTCGCTGATTTAAATGGCGACATAATTTCATGACTATCATGAATTCTGTGGAAGAATACGCCAGGCGTTGGACAAAATCTGAGGTAGAGGAGCTTGACACTTGTCTGAATGGATCAAAACTATTTGGAATTTATTAAAATCCCGTATTCACCATTTGACGCGGGAAAATGCGTACTATTTATCCCTCTGTTTTAAGAGCCAGAAGTGGTAAATGAGTTACATAGACTACATGGAAATTTTACTAGTTCCAGCTGATAAAGCTAGTAACAACGTTGTCTTTGTGTGTAGAAGTTACTATTATAATTGTCTTTTAATGAACTAGGATTTACTTCAACATCTGGGAATCCTACGTACACCCAATCTTCGCAAGCCAAGTGTCCGATTCGCTTACTGTCATCTCCCCCTTGCAGATTAGTCGCGGACTGAATTGCCATCTAACGGACAATGCGGGTTATCGCTCTTGACGGAAACACTCGAGTGAACAATTGTTATGATTTTTTTTTTTATTTAGGTACATACTTATTGCGAGCTTATATCACCTTTATCTTTCAGGCGTAAATCGCGTATTAAATAGATCTTAACGATTCAAGACCAGACTTCACTCAAACCGAGACCCGTGGGGTCCGGGTTAGAATAGGCTCCCAGCATCCCCTTGCGTGTCGTAAGAGGCGACTGAATGGGTCATTCGGATGAGACCGCAAAAACCGAGGCCCCGTGTCACAGTAGGTGTGGCACGAAAAAGATCCCTCCCTGCTCAAAGGCCTGAGTGCCGAGCATAGGCCTAAATTTTGCAGCCCTTCACCGGTAATGGTGACGTCTCCATATGAGTGAAATATTCTTGAGTGATTGATTGATTGATTATTTACTGTTTTACGTCCCACTCGAGAATATTTCACTCATTATGGAGACGTCACCAATGCCGGTGAAGGGCTGCAAAATTTAGGCCTATGCTCGACACTCAGGGCCTTTGAGCAGGGAGGGATCTTTTTCGTGCCACACCTGCTGTGACACGGGCCTCGGTTTTTGCGGTCTCATCCGAATGACCCATTCAGTCGCCTCTTACGACACGCAAGGGATGCTGGAGCCTATTCTAACCCGGACCCCCACGGGTTTTTCTTGAGTTAGAGACGGTAATAACAAAGAAAACTAATCAAATTCTCACACTACAAACAGACACAGGTTCACTGAATGGTGCCAATTTGATTGAGTATTGCCTGTTGGAGAAGTTCAAAGCCGATAATTTTGTAATGGCGTTAGAAACCTCTGATAAATCTCTGCAAGGGGAGATGACAGATAAGCGAATCGAGGACACTTGACATTGCCGGAGATAGTGACTTTGACTGACCTACAAAGCAATTTCACAAAAGAGTGAATTCTTTACACAAATCACCTTTTCTTCATTAAAATACTTTCAATGTCTGAAGCAATCACGGGGGTCGAACTTTAGATTACCTATATCTTTATTGTAGATTAACAAAATTTGCATAAAAACCTTACACAGATACATGCGGTTCTCAATAGTGCTCTACCAGCGCTCTTTCTTATACTGTTATAACTTAAACTTACTAACAAGCTATTCAACAGAGTCTCTTCACGAGCATACTGAGTTACACTACATTATTCATCGAGTGATGTGATTGTCACAAAACTCTACAAAAGCTTATTAGGGATAACCTTAAAATCACGAGAAGACTGAGATGGCATCAGAAAGCGTATATTTCTCCACAGCTTTACATACAATGATTCCTCGACGATCAAATTTAAAATCTAGGATTTTACTTCATAAATGAAGAGGATAAAATTGCCTTTTTAAACTAAAACTCGCACAGAAAATACGAAATTCTCTAGTCCGTGATCTGGGAATACAAAGACGCATATTTTGTTCGGAACCAATACGTCTATATGTTGCCCATCACAAGTTACTGTTCATGAAGTAGATATCTAAGAGCTAGGTGTTGGGTTGTTCTTAATAGATAGAGTATTTTATGTCAGTCGTTGTGGAGACCAGTGTCTTCCAACAATCCGGTTGGTATCGTCCGTCATCGGGCACTAATTGTGCCCCCTTATTGCAGAACTTATTTTTCGTATTACACTGAAGCAGAATTTTGTACAGAAAACTGTTAGCGGATAAAAACAAAAAAAACTTGCCGTTCCTTCAAAAAAACCGTACAATAGAATCGATGTGCTAACGCGAATTAACAATTTCAAAAATTTTCACAATTATGCTCCTTTGAATGTTAGAAGGACACACAGAGATCTGACAAAATCCCTTCATTAGTTTATATTTACTGACATTTTTCCTTTAATGGCATAGCTGACAACTACATTATATATAAGCGTGATGATTAACTTTGCAATTCGTGTCAACTTCCCTTTTATGTTAGTAAAGTTAGCTAGTAACCACCATCACCTGCTCAACGGTGTGTATAATCTCCCAAGTTGATCGATACGCAAAGAGCATGCTATGCGTATTATTGACTTTATAAACGAGGCCAACTACTATCAAAAGTCGATGGGCAGTTAATAATCGAGATCTCGTTTAAAGTCAGTCAGTTCGGCAAAACCCGAGGTCCGTGTCACAACAGGTATGGTACGAAAAAGATCCCTCCCTGCTCAAAGGTCCTGAGTGATCGAAGCATAGGCCTAATATTTTGCAGTCTTCACACGGTAATGATGACTTCCATCGAAATATCTCTCGCGTGGACGTTAAAACAAGAAAAATCAATGGCAAATCTAACGGTCGCTATTTTAATGAACCTTTGCTTGCGATTACGAAGTATACTAAGTTCATATTTGACGTGATTTTTCATACCTTTGTCAGACTCTTATTTTTCATTGGAAATCAAAGGACAGCTTATTATTTTCCTCTAGGGACCCCATTGTTCTTAATCATATTTAAAGCCCATGGATATTTATATACATCTTGAATAGAGGCGACTCTTAACGCAGCCGGCCTACATGTATAACTAGTTATGTTTACGTAAATGCACTTCACTGCAGCACACTCGAAGATCGACACACTATAATTTCAACCATAACATTTTAACCAAACAAATGGCGTTTATCTAAAGGCTAATTTTGAGAAATGAATTCTATTGTTGATCAAGGCAATGCGCTTTTAGTTTGGGCTATTTACACAGGTATCGGAATTACAACATCTGTTTATCAACTTTTATTTATCGAACAATTTGCATTTTTAATGTGCGTGCCCTAAAGCGTAAGGAAATTAATAACCCGTTGTAATCATCAAGCCAATAACAGTATGCTTATGGGGACTCGAGTAATTGCGCTGTATGTCGTGCAATAAAAAATCTTTTTTGATTCATATTCCATATCCTGTAAATACATTCAATATCTTGTGATCTCTATTCCTTGTTTATTATTTTACATTGTATATTTCTTGTTAATTGACTCTAATCGTGCGGATTCATATTCATGACTATCATGATTCGTGGAAGATAGTCCAGACGTTGAACAAAATATATGAGGGAGGAGGTCTGAATGATCAAAAACTATTCGGGTAATTATTAAATCCCGTTTAAACCATTAGCGGAAATGCGTCACTATTTATGCCTTGCTTTGTCTTTAAGAGCCAGAAGTGGTAAATGAGTTAGCATAAATTACATGAAAAACTTTGTACTAGTTCCAGTTGAATAAAGCAACATCAAAGCATTGTGTTTGTAAAAGTTACTATTAGTTACTTGTCTTTTAAATTGAACTAGGGTTTAACTCAAATCTGGGATGCCTACTGTACTCAAGCCATCTGACTAAAGATTGAAATTTCTTAAATATTCACCTTTCTGGTGACATAACTTTCATATTCCGAAGAATCAGGGATCAATTTGAATTACCCATATTACGTCGTTACTGGTTCCGAAATTTGCATAATAATCGCTACAAAAAATAGCCGAGCTATCAGACACCGACGGTCATCTGCTAATTTAGATTTATCACGCACCGGACAGTCGTGCCGATTAACACTATATCCGCACGACAATGGCTTCATGGCGGGTGTGACCTCAACATGGGGCTTACTATCCTCCAGGGCACCTGATCCCACCTCTGGTGTGTCCAAGGGTCCGTAGATGCCCCCAATCTGTTTTTTGTATTCTTTTAGGATCGATATTATCACTGTTCTTTCTTGCCTTTACATAGATAGATGAATAAATATTATATATAATGTTTTATTAACCCAATCCAAGCCCTGGGAGGGGGGGGCAGCATATACATTATCCTTCCGCCTTCTCTCCCATATATGCTTATTATGGAAAAAACGCGTTCTGTTGAACCAGATTTGGCTATTTAACATTAGCGTTCACTCAATTGTGTTTTGCATATCATTCAATCCTATGTGCGAGTATGTGAAGCTGATATTCTATCTTATGACAACAAAGTTCTTTTAAACAGCGTGCCTCGATAATGAATCTGAAATGGATTCAATCGGCGGAGTTGCACCCACCCCCTTTGGAAATTCCGCAAATTCAATCAAGAGAGAAGAGGAAGAGAGAGATAAGAGAGAGGGATGAGGACAGATTTGATTATTTAGTGGGTGAGAGATGAATGGGAGTTGGAGTCCGGGTGTTCGGGTGAGCCTGAGTGATAAGAACGCGGTTGAGGGGGGAGAGAGATGGGAAGGAGGCGGAAGAGGACGAGGGAGGCGAGGGAGAGAGAGAGGATTTTCCAAAGGTTCCAAAGGAAATAAGGCAATGTCTGCCACGTAATAGATATGGTTCTAAAACTCCTTCACAAAAACGATCTTGTGAATACATCTGAATGAAGCCACAAGGAGATTTAGGGGTGGGGTGCACCCCCCCCGGTTTTTTAATATCAAAACCTTTCAGTTCCGCGAAAGCCCCTGCATGGACTTCCTTACAGGGCCAATTCCCAAAGCCCCCTAAACTCAATGAAAATGCCTTAAAACCTTTCAGTTTCCGGGAGCTTCGGCCCGGGGGGGGGGCTCGAATGGTCCTGAACCCCTACCCATCATAAGACAAAATTCATTAATGAGAGACAATAATTCTTTTTTAAAGAGAGCAACAATATAATTTAAAGATATATTTAATTCAACATATCCATCAATGAATTAGTGCTCTCTTTTAATTGAATTAATCGCACATTATTCTTATTATTAAATTGTTGTAATTATTTAAAAATTGTAGTTACGCACAAATTTTTCAAAAGTTGCCGTATACTGTTGAATCAGTGCGATTTAAAATTTACCAAGTGTATATATAATCTTATTGATTCACTTTATTTTTTCACTAGGAAAAAATTAATGAATTATACGATGGTGGCCCCTCTTAATTATCAGTTGAATTAGTTCCCCCCCCCCCCCCCCCCCACCACACTTTGTCGAGACATATGTTGTCTGGGCCGTCAGCTCCGTCCGTCACAAGTTGTCAGCCGCAACTCCTCCTGAAACTTACTGAACTTTGATATTAAGCAAGGACATCATATGTAGTTGTGCATATTAACCAGGAAATTTGATCATCTATTTTGTAGGATTAATGGCCGTTGAACTTAGAGAAATTTGCCTTAAATTTCCTCATGATAACTGTCAGCGCAAACTCCTCCTGAAACTACGATCCAATTTTAAGAAACTTTATATTTAGCAAGGACATCATATCTATTGTGCATAATTACCAGAAATTATTTTTATAATCCTCAAATTTTATTATGGCGTTATGCGCCGTTGAACTTAAATTTGCCTTAAAAATCCTCATGAATAAACCTTGTCATCGCAACTCTCTGAAACTACTGATCCAATTTTTGAAGGAAAATTTATATGTAGCAAGACATCAGATATAATGATGCTATCAAATTAACAATCATATTTTCATAATGATGTCATTATATATCCGAAGAACCGACATAAAGACACCCAGAATCTACATATCTGCTTCATATTTGGATATTAACTTAACATTGATCTAATGGCAGGACTGACAACTACATTATATGATAAGCTTGATGACTTTGACTTTGCAATCGTCAACTTTCCTTTCTAGTAGTAAATACCACTTATCACCGCTTATGGTGTGTGTATATCTCCCAGTTGATTCATACGCAAAGAGAACATTGCTATGCGTTATGAGACTTTTTAAAGCGAGACCAACTACTAACAAAAAGTTGATGGCACAGGGTATAACGAATCTTCGTTTTAAAGTCATCATTTTCGCAAAATTCTACTGTCGCTATAATGACCTTGTTTGCGATTACAAATTATTCACTCAAGTATATAGTGGGCCTGATGTTTTCATTACCCCTTGTTAACTTCATTTTCCTGACTAGATTTGACTCGGGTGAATCCCGTCTACTTATTCGATACAGGGCTCTACGGCGGGTGTGACCGGCAGCAAGGATCTTACCTCCTCCATGGACCTGATCCTATCTTCCTTATTTGCTCGGATGGTCCTGTTGACCTACACTCATTTGTATATTTGTTTTGATTATGTTAGTTTACCACAATGTTAACTTCGCCTTGATTTAGTTGCATATACTTGGAAATTTTGATCCTTAAATTTTGTTGGAGTTATGCCGTTGAACTTAGAGAAATTTGCCTAATATCCTCATGAATATAAAACTGTCAGTGGATCTCCTCTGAAACTACTGATCTTGATTTTAAGCAAACCTGATTTGTAGAAGGACAAATCATATTGGTAGTGTTGCATATTACCAGGAAATTTATTTCCCTAATTTGTGGATGTTTAAACTTTAGAAACTTGCCCAAATTTTCAACAGAGCCACGGGCAGACACTTATGTTTTTGGCCTCCCCAAAAAAACAAACTTTAATTATTGTTGTTCTGAGAAAAGGTATATGTCCCATTCAAAAACCTTCAAAACTTTTGCAGTCATTGACTTTACTTGATTGAAAATGACAAGAAAAATAGTGAAAATGACTACTTCGGAGGGACAAATTTCCCAAGCCCTCAAGAATCTCGAAAATGGAGCTTCCGGGGGCTTGGCCCCCTGAACACCCACCAGGGCTTCGCCCTGGACCCACTGGGGGCCTCAAGGCGGCCCCCAGACCCTCTGCCTCATATGATGTTGCGCCCCCCCCCCTAACTTGAATTTCAGGATCCGCCCCTGATAATGATAATAAAAGATCTTCTTGATTAAAATTATTATAATACTTGTTTTCTATTAAACAGAACACTTTTGACAAGCAAGTAAAAAATCACCAGGTATACTGTGTACTATATCACTCATTTTGATATGGTTTCAGATCTGGAAAATCGGATCGAACAGTATCAACAAACTTTTAAGGGGAAAAAATGATAGGTATAAATAGCGATAACGTGTCCATGATGCATACGAATGGCGATTGATTTATTAATTTATTTACCTTGAATTTTTTTATTTGATTTTGTTATTTATATTTTTATTTTTTATTTTTTTTTATTTTCATAAATTATCATATACTTGAGTCTCTCTTACTGTCGTGCGGATAAGAGCTGCTAATTAGCACGATCCGCGTCGTGGCGATAGCGAATTATAACGCAACGAGAACCGTCGTGCCGGATAGACACTATCCAACAAATTAAATCATCGCGTGTTCCAGGTAAGTTGCTTCTACCAAGCTACTCGATCCGTACTGAGCTAACTAACCATGCTAATAACGTAGCGTGTTAAGAGTTCACTTAAATCTTCAGAGAATACTGTTCCATCTACATATCCAGAAGTGGTTGACAAGGTCAGATGTGGATTTCAAAAAGATCTTAAGGAAGAGATTTAGATAAACATTTTTCCAAGGTCACAAGAGTTTTTTCTAAAAACGTGATGGCTTTCTTCCACACTTTTTGATAATAACACAATTCCCAGCTGATAATAATTGAAAATCTAGGCTGTGTCTTCAGATAATGTTGATAAGTTGCTTTCTTGAAACAAAGGCACCACAGAAAAATAAATTTAATCAATTTGCGGGTCCGTTGGAAACAAAGATAACAGGGTACGATAATTTTGTCGAAGACGCATCTGATGCCTGCACACATAAGTAGATATATATGAGCATGCTTGGGTTGCTAATAGATATATATTTATGTAGTCTTTGGAGATCAAGTCTTCCAACTTGCTGTTGGTGATCCTTGGCACTAATTGGTGCCCTATTGGCAGACTTATATTTTATATTCATACGAGAGGATTTTGTTCAAAAACGTTTCAAGGCTGAAAAAAACAAAAAAAAGTTGCGTGGCTTTCAAGCTGACAATAAAGGGGATACATAGAACGAATGGGTCTTATCTATTTAACAATCATTGATTTGTTCAGACATTATGTCCATTTGATTATTCCTCGACGAACTTGAATAAGGAGTACAATCGGCCATGATTGTGATTTCCGTATAGGACTTTGGATTGATCGCTAATCATCGTTGAAATACGTATTTTTCTCAGTGAAAAGCTTCTATGGGAAATATTGTGTTCAATATACGTCATTTGTTGTAGATGTCATTGTTTCATGTTGACGACATTAAAAGTTATTTTTAGGTGACCGTGAGTAACTCAGGTGACGCTTAATTGAATTGAGGTCCTCGTAACGTGTATCGGCGTCACGTCCTACAATTGTGAACTTTTGTAACTTCTTCTTGATCCTCAACCAATCCAATTATTATTCGAATTTAGTATGAGCGATTTTGAGAAGAGGACATAATTGTAAATTCAGCGTCTCTTGCGACCCATGTGGGCCTTGGGGGCGTGAGCAAAAATCGGACTACAAAAGTAGTACAATTTTCGAAAAGATCTTTTTACAAGCGACAGCACATTTGAAGAACAAATGCTATGTGATAGTAGATTGCAGCGAGGATTTCCCCAAATTGTAAATTTTGGTGGTCACTGCAATGGGTTAGGGGTTCTTCTGACCCTCAAGGGGGGCCACAATTGTGTACATGAATGGTCTGTTAACCATTGAACATTTTAAATCTTCATTAACCCCCAGCCCAATGCTTTTCAAATGTGTATGAAGCATTTTGGGACAGGGGGGCATAGCAGATTTTAAATTTGGTTCTGCAACCTTGGGGGTGGGGCAAAACTGCCAAGGATTGAACATTTTCAAAAATCTCTTTACAACTGCGCATGGTCTGAGTAGAGAACCAATGCATAGGCTGTTGGTGAGAAGGGATGGCCTTCCAAAGTTGTATTTGGGATGCCTGGGGGTTCGACAGTCCGGGGCCTGGGTGAGCAAATTTTGGAACAGATGCTTAATGTAAAAATGAAAGAAGCTTTCTTTAGATGCGTATTCGGATATTAATGTAACTAATGAATAATTTTGAATGAGTAGGAGCCTTTAATCAAAATTGTAAATTTTACGATCATGATCCTAGGGGAGGAGTTTTATTGGTTAGGGTGGGGCCAAATTGTCATGATCCTAGGGTGAAGGGATTTTGGTATTATGGGTGGGCCGCAGAAATGGTCATAGTGATGGAAAAGATGTTTAAGAATTGAAACAGTTTTTAAACTTCTGTGATTAATTCACTCAGTGTTCAATTTTTTTTTCAATTTTTCATTAAATGAAGGCTACTTTGCGACAGGGCACATAGAAGTAATTTTCAGGTCTACGTGCATCCTGGGGCTGGTGCTTGGACAAACGACTGCCTCGAAAGTGACACAATTTTCTCTAAAAAAAATCGTCTTCTCTACATACTCGGTGCACATGTTCTTGAGGTAGAAAACCAAATGGCATAGTGATGGTGAGAAACCAGGAAGGCTTTAACCCGAAAGTTGTAAATTTTGGAGTGATCATCTGTTTATCGCCGCGGGGTGGGGTTCTTGATCCAGTGGGGGTGAGGACCCAAACTTGTATAGTGTTTATATGTATAACATTTGAAATCACTTTTTCAATGCTTTTAATATTATGTGAAACTAAATGAATATTAAAATGAGCAGGGAGCTTTTAATTAATAATTTACCTCCCTGCCACAATTGGAAGGGGGGGGTTGTTACTGAAATCGGGTCGTCTGTCCACCGTCTGTACGAATATTCCCAGACTTTGTGTGGATTACCTCGGCGATAAGTCGTGCATTGGTTCCCATAGATCAAAGGTTTCCTATGAATTGGGTCAAAAGAGCAAAAGGTCAAGCACACTGGACAGTCTGAAGTAAAGGATAATTGTGATCTGGGCTAGTTAAGGACCTTATCCATTCTGCCTTAAATCACTATATATACATATGGACTACTCATTTGACAATATATGTTCCCTTTTGAAATTTGGACGGCTAAAGGTCGTTAGGCATTTGACATTCCAAAAGTAGCAAGTATGGTTTGACGGGTTCTAGAGCATTATCCTTTCCTACCGTGAGTCGTATATTCTAAATATTACTAAATATAAGACGAAGATGTTCTTAAATACGAGAATTTTGTGGGGTCGAAAGGTCAATCTCACTGGACATTAAAGTAGGTGTATTTATCATTTGGTTAAAATTTTGTGAGGATTGAAAATGTTATCTTCTTTGTAGTATGAATAGGAATCACATGCATATTTTGAAAGATGTGTAACATGGTAAATCAAAGAGTCCGTATTGGTAGACTTAGAAAGGCAAAATAGAGACTCCCGTGGTGGGTATCGGTACTCAGCGCTGTGGGCTATGGTACTCAGGTGATTGTCAAGGCCTGTGGACCTCTTGTTAGAATATTACGTATTGTGAAGCCTTAGCCCGAAATTTGACTAACTACTTTCGTCAAGGGTTTGTGTGGAGGTACATAATCACAAAACCTTGACTTGTGAGGATGCTATTTTCGTCAAATCGAGAAATGTGTTGATTGATAGTGAAGGGGCTTCCAACTTGTGACGACATTCTTATATAGTCTCCAACATCAGTATGGAAAACAAACGGGGTCAAATTTCTATCCTTGTACATGTAACTGTGTATGTTTTGTAACTATGCAATGAGAGTGGGTGTGTAAATGCTGTTACGCAATGCATTATCCTTCTAATAGACAGTAATGCGTACTCAAAATTTTTAAGTTGTCAGTCTAATTTTTCTTTGATAAGTTGTTTTGAAGGTATGAGCAAATCCATCATCTGTTCTATCATCCTTTGAAACTGAATCATCTTTGTAATCATTGTTTACACAATTCGAACATGTCAATTCATCGTTCGTGCGATTTGTAAGCTGCAGTGCCTGATCATGACAACAGGGAGTGGGTGATGTATCATCGAAATAGACAGAAGTATATTTAATTCAGTATAAAATTTACATAGGTAATCAGTACTTCTTTGTATTTATGCAGTCATATGATACCCCCAAAAAAATCAATAATTTGTTTGCAGCATCTTCCACAGTTATCTTCGCAACGCTCGTTGAAAGATGATGAGTGATGGCGAAATCAAATCAACGGACAACAATGTTGTATTTTGGGAAGTTTACACTAATTGTATGCGAAACAAAATATTGTAACCATTTGATAATCTTTACCAAAATAAACTGCATAATTTCTACATTAAAAACTGTCGCTGAGTTTACATTTTGCTTCGATCATTTTGTGATGACATGTAATATAGATTGGTTACATTTTGAGCAATAAATCAAAGATTTACAGGAATTTATCCCAGGTTGTATTACATATTCCTGCGGCCTCAGAGTGTATGGGATAAACACAGGGGTAAATCTTTGTACTCCCTTGATTGGACATGGATAACTAATAGAATGACGGAGTATACAAGATTACCAGACTACTATCAACAGTTATCAATGTACGATGATAGACATGGATACACCATGTTCTTAGAAGAGATTTGAATAACAACCAGGAAATCTCTGGTACGTGGACATTTGAGGGTAAGCAGAAACGCGGGCAGAATAAAAATACATTACTCCAAGAGCATAAACTGAGAATAGACGTACTTCTTAAATTTCGAATCCAACTAATTTTTAAAATATTTTTATAAACATAAAATTTTCAGTATATATTTGTATTTAATTTCTGTCATAAACCAGCATAGTTTTAAACATCTTTGCTGGGGAAAATCTTAGGTCTAAGTACATGTAATCAACATTCCGACGAGAGTATGAAGGCAAAGAGCTATCTCGAAGTCCAAAATAAGAGTTGGACAAACACGGACCCATGGACACACTAGAGTTGGAATCAGTGCCTAGGAGTAAGACTTAGTATACCCTGTATACCCTGTCGACCGGTCACACCTTGAGCCCATTGTCTTTAACAGGTACACGGAGTAATCTTTTCTATTCCAAGTGTATGGTTTTGAGGATCAGAAGAAAAGATCTTGGGGGGAGTATGAAGGTGTCCACTATTCTTCCATAATCCCAGAATATTTCTTTTTCCTCGTGTTATTGGCCGGGTTGCACAAGTGCAAAGCCAGCTTATAAAATTGTGAATGGC
>CAJDSM010005678.1:704-12003 GCA_903981925.1 Ostrea lurida | reverse complement strand
ATATTACCGAATCAGGCTCCAAATTGTCATATACAATGCACAATGAAGGGAGTAATCTGGCGAGTAAATGCATTTGTTCAATTTAGTATGTAGACATCAGTACTCAGTTTAAAAAATAAAGGTAACCGATAAGTCATATCTAGAATAAGTGTTCAATCACAAAGCTATTTAAAAAATGCATCCAAACCCCTTTTAGACCCACCCCTATAATTTAAGCCCCCCCCCCCCCAATTAACTTGTAGAAATAAATTGTACAAAGTTTCAAGTCTATATAAAAAACCCGTATTGAATAAGTTATTTTACATCCCCACCTGGCCTCACTTAGATCCACCATAATTAGTAAAAAAAAATTGAATCCTTCTGTCCTTACAATATGCACATCAAAAGTTTCCAGTCTACCCGGTCCAAGATACATAGTTTGATAGTGATTGGACAAATCTCCGGGCCGACTAAAGTACTTCCTTTTCTGTTGTGATGGTAGGCAAATGCATGATGTTAAGAATTAGTCTTAAATCCCAGTTGGGTTTGGTAAAATCCCTTCTGTAAGGGAGGTAATATTTCTGTGATCTAATTTACTAACGGAATTAATAAATAACAAAGAATTCAATCTTTAAAAGAAGTGACAAACGAGACCACAAGAAAATTTGCAAATTAGATGAAATGATACCAGACTATTACAAGGGCATTTCTATGCATATAAATGATTGCAGGATAACCATTTGTATTTTTGTTGCGTGAAACCGAACACACTCAGTTATTATTGTTTGGGTTTGCTTTCTATTTTTGGTGTGGGACATAAAATTAGTGATCATAAACAGGGTTGGGATTTAACACTTAGAACTCCGGTACTAATGGCTTATCGATTAAGGAACTGATTTAGGTAATAGCTTGAAACTGTCAGCCTGTTGAGAAGGAAAGATGGGTACTAAATTATTTCTTTTCCTTAAATTATCTTGACCGGGTTAGACTGGAAACTTTTTTTGCAAGGTGCTGTCGGTAATATTGTAAGCACAAGCACAGGAATTCGATATTTTGTTTACGAATTATGGGTGGATCTAGGAAAGTGAGCCAGGTGGGGGATGTAGAAAGTAAGCTTTATCTCATCCGTATGGATTTTTGTACTCTAGCTTGAATTTGTACAATGCTAGCTTAATGCCTTATGGCCTATTGATCTGAATGATTGTTCAGAAGGAGGGATGCGCAGCTCTTATTCTCTACAAGTTATTAGGTGGGGCAGGGGGGGCGATTAATCTAGAAGGGTGTGGGCTCTAAAAAGGAGGTTTGGATGCATATTTTTACACAATAGCTTTGTGATCTGAACAATTTCTAGATAGACTTAATCGGTTAGCCCTTTTTAGTTTTTTTAAATATGGGTACGTTGAATGTCCTACATACTAAATTCGACAAATGCATTTACTCGAGCACAGTTACTCCCTTCATCTCGCTGGCCTCCGTATCATCGACACAAAATTGGGCCCTGATTTGCTCGGCGTATATATACATATATTTAACAGTGTTTATGTCTGATATGGCGAACGTGGGCTTTTGACTTGTGAGAGAGGCAACTGTACTATGTAGAACGTCTCGAATGGATGACTGTGCCTTTTGTTATGGCCTAGTCATATTTTGGCACAGATTGGGCAAATGAATTAATCTGATATAATTTCAACTTCGAATTCACTTCTTAATGTTGTTGCTAAACGTCAAGGCTTTTTTTTAATTAAAAGCTTACTTTTCGTCCTATCTCCGATATTTACATCGCGGGAAAAATACCACACCTGGGGTCCTTTGCGAGATCATGAGCGGAGTTGAGGCCTTTTCACGAACGCTGCATTACACGCTGATCGAACATCTCTCTGTTGTTTGCGGGCTATTTAGCTTGCCATGTTCAGATACGGGGGACAGGTGTGGTAGCCACTAGTTTAGTGTCCCAATTCGAAGTCTTCGCTAATGGAGGATTTGAAGTCCCTCAAATTCCATGGCTTAAATGTCCTCAATTTTTCCTAGGCTTCCAAAGAGGACCAAGGGCCACATCTCGATCACCGGGAGACAATGCTGCTTTACTAAGAATGGAGCAGTAGTTTGGGTATTTTGTCGAAGCTCTCCCAGACTTGGACTAAATACATAATATGTCGGATGGCATTATTTGAACACGAAGCTTAAAGCTATCCTATCAGGATGCTTTCGAAGGGGAGTAAACATCCACTGAAAAAGATTTGTTACAAGAATTTCTCTATACATGAATTCGCCTGATAAAACTCTTGAGGCCCCCTACGTGCTGGACTGGGCTCATTTCAATACCCCCGAAGGGGTTCAATGATTTGAACAACTTGAATCTCCCTATATCAGGAAGATATTCATAACCTAAAAATTTCAGTTCTCCTAGGTCATCCCACAGTGGAGTATTGGGACCGTACAGGATTTATTAAAGCATTTTCCAACTATTCAATACTTCGTTAATGTAAAAACTACTGCTCCACCCCTATTTAGAGAACGACCCCCCAATCATACACACCAGCGCGGCGGTGCCCAATGAATTTAGGAAAACAAACTTGGAGTCTCCAATTCATATATTCCAAAACGTATTCCATAAATAAAATCTTCAGACTTTCCTGGCGCATAGCTGCGTTTCTTGGAAAAGGAACCGATTTTTAAAAGAATTTTCCTCTTAATCAATCGAATTTATCAGAAAGAACACATTTGATCCACCGCTATTGGCTACCGGCACCCCAATACGTAAAAACCCCCACTGATGCGCGACCCGGCAGTACAACAGATCCCGTAAATAATTTTACACAGAGACTTCACATTTCCCCGTGCAGCTACCAAATTTATCATAGGAAGCATAGATAAGCCAACTGATCAACATTCTCTGACGATATCCAGTGAAGCCCAGCGAGTTTCTTGGGAAGAGATCCCCATTTTTTAACACATACACATAAATCTTGTTCACCTCGTCATGATGTTATATGCCGACTCCCACATATAGAAGGTGAGAAAAGCAACTTTCAAGAAATCCACCGTGAAGCTGATGCTAAGCTGCCTCCTCCCCGCTAAGTCTAGACCGTACAAGCCCCAGGGCCGAAGCGTGCATACCGATCATATGAAACAATCGTAGGCGATATACATCCCATCTATATCAGGCAATCCATAAAAAATATTATCTCAGCTTTCCATGAAGACCCAGATCAGCGTTTTTACGGTGAGGCGAAAAAGCACTTGTTTAAAGACATTTCCTCCGGCCTTCTACTACACTGTCCCCCACTTGTTGTTATCTACTCCCTGACAATTGTGCCGGAGCGCCTCCTATCCCAAGTACGCTACGTCCCAACGAGCTGAAGAGTTTAGAACATAAGCCGATTTTAAGAACAGAAAACTCTGTCTGGGATCGTAACCTCATGGCCACCATATAAATTCTGCCACAGGAAAGCTTCCCATATAAAATTTATCCGCTTATCAATCACCATTATGTCTGGTTCCTGCTCTAGAAAGAAGAATGATTTTCTAAAATGAAATCACGCACCCATATTTTAGCAAATTTTCAGTGAGATTCATTATACTCTCCCCACTTTAGAGCAAATGGAGGCTCCTGGTCTTTAAACATTGCCTCGAATAGCTCAAAAAAAAATATCGACCCACGCCGACCTCTTCTAACCCCAAACTAGTAACAGACTCACCGAGATTAGCGAATAGAGTCAATATTACCTAAGGTTTGGATTAGGTGATTTGAACAGGACAAACCCAAGTCAATGGCGTCATCTTGTAGAGGCGAGTTGAAAATGTGAAGCTTTCCCCAACGACACGACGACACGAACAACCGGACCAAAAAAACACATATCTTGAACAGAACAGCTCAAACTTAGAAGCCAACAGATGTGCGCGATTCAGGGCAAATAGATTGAGCTCTCAAAGCTAGTACACTAAAAACCATAAATGAAAGATGACACGAGAACCAAGAAGAGAATAAGCGATAGTTCGACGTTGGTCAAAAGCAATGATAGTGACTCAGCCCCGCGAGAAACAACGACGACCCAAGCCTCAACAAGTACCAAGTACATCAACGACATATGATTAACGTGAATAGATTGTTTCTCTTGCGTCTCAAAATCAAAAGTAGAGCTCCAATAGATCAGGCATAATTGTCTATTAAATGAGCACAAACTGACTGCATAAGGACTTTGCATAGAATATTTCTCGTGAATATTGCTCCTGTCTTAACTAGGATTTCAATAAGTTACTCCATATATTCTCTATGGATGTGAAAGCCAGCGGTAGGTAGAAAAAAAATAAGTTACAATTCCTGACGAAATAAACAAGAGGTACGCAACACCTTATACAAAGGTAATTACTCAAATAATAAAAAGTATCAATTGGCCCAATAAATTAAACTAGAACTATTTCAAGTTGATAATCTAAATTTAACCTCGTAAAAATATATCAATTCCAAATTTTGACAAAAGTTAAACATAAGGGGTCAGATTGGGGTAGGAGGGAACTTTCCCTTCATTATATGAGTGGCGGTGACTGAAGAGTAGCGTAATGCTACCATTTGAGTAATCGCAACAAAAACAGATTTCAGAAGCCAACATAATGCTCCATACGCCCAAATAGATGAGAATTACTGTAGATTCGATTATTAATACCAATACAACATTCGATGTCTTCTTATAATAACTCCTCTAAGCCGACGCTAATCTCTCCCAACAGCTGCCTTAACACAAAAAGAGCAGATACCATATTAGCAGCATAATACTAGACTCACAGTCAAATACAGCCCATTTAATCCTCTAAAGTATACATATGCAGAAACGATACTTCCCAACGACTAACCTATATCAACCCGCATAAAGGAGCGTATTACCATAAATTCTTTAACACCAGTTCAAAAGCAAATGGGTGAGTGACATACCAGCTAACCGATAGCTTATGGCAAACACCAGAACTAAAGATAGTTACCAAGAAATAAGTCTTAACTTGCAAACTCATTTACCCTGCGACAACTGATCAATCAATATGATTTAGCTCAGCTCACCCAGAGCCCTAAACCCACAACAAGGACCAGTAAGCAATGGTAGATCTATCTTCATACAATCCAAAAATATTCAACTAATACTATGAAAACATTTAATTCAACCGGGAGATAACTAGGAACCCGTACCACACATATATTAAAGAACACATGTAACTTAAGAAACATAAAACTAATAACCTCGTTAACATACAAATTCAAAGTAACTAACCACAAAGACCCCCTCTAAATAGGGAATTAATTCCTGCTTCCAGTGTCTAAAAAAAACAATATTATCATTATTTCCGCAATAAGGAATCAGACTATTTAAATAAGAGAGGTCCCTACCCTGAAAACAACAACGAACAAAGGTACCTATTAACAGTATTTAAACAACCTAATATTATAAGAAATAAAGCACAAACCAGAATGCACAAACATGATGTTAGGAACTACCGTCGACCAAAATGATAAATTTAAATCTAATTTGCCCGGATATGCACACTAATTCATCCACGAACTACATAAACACACCGAAATTATTCCCTTGGATTTTAACCGAGAGTGATGCCGAGATGTGTTGAAGAACATATGAGGAATATCATCCAGTATTCCATTGCCAAGGCTCATGTGGTGACCTTCTAACAGTTATAATAGAAGTCTCAGTAGTAAAGAAAAGAAAGAAAGAATGTAATATAATATGATCAAAATGACTTAAATTATTCATTCATGCCACACCAAACCGCTATTATTATATAAATAAAATTCCCCGGATCGACACCGGAAACTCACATACTAACATCCTACCCTGACTACAACCCGTCAACTTCCACGATCGTCTGAACACCTAGATGAAATACACATGTACAGTGATGAACCCCCCACAGTATATCATTATCATATCTATAAAACCGCTCCCTGGAAACCAGGTTACCGGATCCGAAGCCATCTTGTAGCCACAAAATTACCTCCTACAACATGATAAGTCGCCAATAAATAGATCCATACATATTTATTAAAAACCTGTAAAATAGAAAATCAAAGACAAAAATAAATGGAAGTTTTATTCTCCACGAAAAAAAACGTCGAAAGAGCGCCAAAAAAGCTAGTCTAAAATTACTCAATTCCTACTTCTACTAGCCAACTATGATAATCGTCGGAACTTTAAACTTTGTGCTTACCATGATAATACTCGCATCATACTGTTAAACGAAAGACACAGGCCAGATTGATTATGTCGGTCTATCAAGACTACCACCACAATCGCAAATGAAGTGGATTAAGACTAAACAACTACACGAGCTCGATAAAGAACACACTATAATGAAAAGATCCACCTCGTCTCGATTAACCCTTATCACCTGAAAATCGAACTACTTCACTCTTAGATTAACACTGAGAAAGCCGCCCGAATCCAACCCACACAACATCAGCCATCAGAGACCCACAACACTAACCAGAAACAACAATCGCCACACAAGGTCTTCGTAAGAAAACACAAGAAAAGGCACAAAGGGTAAAAAAAAAACACAAACCACAAAAAAATCATTCAAACACAAATACTCACAACCTGAAAAAAACACCAACACACCCAACAACACGCCCAACCACCCCACACAAACAACACCCACAACAACCCAAACTAACCACTTTCGCAATAAAAAACCAACAAGTCAGCCAAAACAATAAAAAAACAAACAAAAAAAAAAAATAACAACCACAACAACCACATCAACAATCAGCAATAAGGATTGTTCACTAAAAAACAAACCAAACTGCCCCATAAACTCGTACATTAACAAAAGCATTCAGAACCCCGGGTATTATAACTTTTTTAATTTTTCCACATTCACACAACTCAATGTGAAAATCAAAAATAACACATCACTTCCCTAAAAAAAATGCACCCGCAAACTTACACTTCATCAAAACATCCAAGAGAACCGCAGAAAATAAACACCCATTCACCTCGAAAACACATAAATCCACATTATAAATGTCAGACCGTTGAATCGTAGCAGATTAGCAATTCATACATCACCAAACATAAATCATGCAACTTTAATCCAAATATAGACAAATCAAAAACACAAGAAAACTTTCGACAACACCAAGAATATAGCAAACCAACAAATTGTTACGAAACCTGCGCCATAAGTAAAAGCATAACATCCCTCTATATCACTATTCCACCCCAACAAATAACTCCAACCAAGATACAGCAAATATCCACATGCAACGCAAAGAAGCGAAATTAAACATTCCAAGAATAAAATCCAGTAATTCAATAAATACTTTTATTAAGCATTCCAGGCAAGCCCGAAAATCCTAGGGCATGAACCCTTGGCCGTTTTTAAGTTAATATAGAAAATTGAAGTCTATATATTAGTCTAAAACTCCAAAACCAATATACAATGTAAAATCAGAAAAAATGCGTAGTGAACTTACTATAAGGCGATCACGTAGACATTACAAATGTACCTCATCAGTACTGCAGACGAACGTTAAACACCTAGGAGATTTACAATGATTTTAAGCGCGGAACGCTCTTTAGGAAAGACCACAGACAGGAGTACACAATATAAATTTAAATTCTTGAAACAAAAAGACAAGTAAATATCTAAAAAACATGACCAAAACAAAGAATCAAAGGGTTTCGGAACTATTGAGAGCCGAACTAAGTAAATCAACAAGAAAAACAAAAAGTTTATAAAAGCGAATACATATAACTGCACACCAGGAACCATAACCCAACAACAGTAATAAACGAAATTAAATCATAAAGAATATTTGTATTGCTATAACGCACAACGAGACCTCTTAGGCAATCTGCTATTATCAGTCACACAACGTAAAATCAATTAAAACGCACGTTCAAAAAGTAACGAGGGGCAAAAAATTCCATAACTCTTCATAATATAGGACCTTATTATAAAATACTCAGGGAATAGAAGAGAACCAAAATATACTTTCATTTCAACTCTCCAGTTTTACTCTGCTATACTATCAATTCCTGAGGCATGCCGATTTACATCAAGTGATGAATTCCTAACCTAAATATATACTCTGTACACTCTCGAAACAGAACACAATGGAACGGCAGAATATCCTATGCTCATTTCAACCTCTCGAATAAAAATAATGTTCTTTAGTGACTTTTCAACACCACTCACCTCACTCTAACTTAATACTCTCTGCAATAATGAAGAAAATATACAAACTCACTCACCCAGGAAAAAACCAAAACCGACTTCCGGTTTGATCTAATCATTGCCCATTAAAGAGCACAACCAACAAAAACAAAAAAAAAAAGACCAACAAAAATTAATAAAACAAATAATTACAGATTTAGCAGGGTTATTACCAACTAAATTTCACGGGACAACAACATACACAATCTTACAAGCATCAACTGTTCAACCGACACGACAGAAACAAAACAAAAAAAAAAGCAGAAAGGAAAAAAAAAAAAAACAAAAAAAAAAATAAAAAAAACAATAAAAAAAAAATCAAACCAACACCAACAAAAAAACAAACGAACACACACCAAACTAAAATACAAATAAAACATAAAGAAATGGCAAAAAACCACCTAGCAGTGCCATCGAAGAGACTAATGAGTTTATCATTTTGCTACACAAAACGAAAACCCGCCCCCCAACTCGCACAGCGACAACCTCTAAACACCCCCACAAACACAACTCCAAAAGAATTCTAAACCACACTACGCCACATGCCACTACGATCTATAAAGTCGCACATAACAAACTATGACATAAGAATAATTCCGGTCTTTAACCCGTGTGGTCCGACTTGCTAATTACTAATTGCAGCGTATGTATATACATAATCAGACTAGGGAATAATTTCATTACTTTGTTACTTAGGCCCCCCACCTCCCCGTTTTTTCTTCGGGAACACCTTGACAACTTCTGGTGCCTCAATATACACATGCCCCCGCCCCCCCCCTCCAATACATGATTGGGTGCAACGACGTTCGAAATACGTCTCATTTTCTAAAGTTTGGCGGTAGAACGAGACATTTGGCATTATCGCTGGCGGCCCCCACATAGTATTTATAAAAAACTTAAATTTTCTGTTCATTAGTTACAAATCCTTTTACATTTCGATTACAGTTCCAAGCATACAACTTTTCGCCTCCTGAATCTCTTCCAATAGATCCTCTATAAACGACTGCCTCATTACACCCCACCGCACCACGCACGCCGCTCCATTCACCCCCACATCCTCCGCCATACCTGAACTTGACATACATACTAGGATAGATCAACCCTAACGATCACCCACACCCTCCCACAACCTCGGGCTAACCCGCTGTCCCTCTTAGCACATTATGCTCGATATTCTACTCCAATAGTAGCTATTATGCACCTCATCCTTACTACTACTATCTTACAATGACCTCCTCGCGCAACGACGTACCCACGAACTGACCAAAATCGCCGCATCGGACACGTACTAAGATATACCAAGAGACTTTAAAGGCCCTCGTTCCCTCGTTCAACGTTATCAATTTAAAACTTTATAGCCTAAATACTTCGCGTGCACAGCGACATCCCGCTATGTTAAACACACAATTAACCACTTCCCGCATATCCCTCTAACACAAATAAAACTTGGCCCGAACCAAAACTTTGAGCACCACCAGCCTCACCAATTCATTGGCCCGCCACGGAAACAAGATTATCGACTCACATAGCAAAAAGCATAACGTTGAATTCTCATCGCTCTTTATTCAAAAGACGAATCAACACACAGTGATACTGATCATCGCTCATATAATAGATCCACCCCTAAAATTCATAGTCTCCTTCACTCGACTACCAAGTGATCCCTCGCTATTTTTAAAAAAGCAGTCCCACTGGTACCAAACCTAATCTACTTGTGATACATGCCTTAACATTTAAGCATAAATGCCAAAATACAATAACAGTTAATCATATAACTCATAACGTGTAGTTTTAAAAACAAGCACAAATTACCTCCGCCCAAGGGATTTGTCGGCAATCCAACACCGCTCCCCGACACAACAAGAGCGGAATCCCAGCGGACACGGCCAAAGAACTAGAAGCAAAACACACCCGAGAAAACGACCTACAAGAAAAGGTTGAAGACACAACCTAACCAAAACAGGCATTACGGAGATAAATACACCAATCTGGTTTTATCTAAACAAAAAAATTGAGATAAGTAATAAATTAAAGACCAAAATCATTATGCAATACGGATCCCACGAACCAGATGCAACTAAAAGAATAATTGACCCTATATACTGATTATTATAAAATCAAAAGCATAATCAAATTACACTGGGCTTAGTTAATATATATTTAGTACATAAGGTAAACGCTATCATGTAAACAAAACATCGGGACGTCATTGCAGAAAGCATAGTACAAATACAAAAAGGAACAATGGCACCAAAAAAAAAAAACATAGACAATCACCAAACTACAAAAACTGTATATCGCCCATATCCAGCTTTCCTATCCATACTTTGAACAGATACAGAGACTAGATACATTTAATGATCATAAACCAACATAACAAAATATAGTAGTAATAATTCTAAAGCCTACAGATAATATAATCCCCAAAATTAAACGCACCACCAATAACTATATACCAATATCGATTAACAATACCAGTGTGAAGAAAATTAGAAAAAACAAGTTACTGTTCGACTACCTGTTTAAATTCTACAAAAAACACACGAAGCCAGCAAAAGATCGCACCATCAGCAAGTCTAATATCAATTCTGTATTAGAACACCGCCCACTCAGCGATAAAAATATAAGCACTTATATCAATGAAAGAGAAATTAGAACAAAGAATTACAAAAAACCCTTGAACGAATAAACTAGGACCCAAATAACACCAGAACGAAATAAAATGACGAGATTTAGAAATACGAAGCAAATTTTCAGCATCTCCACATGACAATAAACACAAGGGAACTATGAGACAAAGAGTTTTCCATGAAAAAATACCATCAATATCTGATTGTGGAGGCGCACCTTACCAGAATATCCAAGATAAAAAATACATAAACACTTTACAAGTTGTAAGATAAGATTACATTATGAACAGTAATACTAACAATAGCCAAATGATTACAGAAAAAACAAGAGAGACGCCAAAGAACACAAGATAAAGGAACCAACTGGACACATCATCATCTTTAGAAATCAGAAAAAAAAACTCAACAATTGAAATTGAGCTTAAACGGAACAATACAAAAGGAGGACGTCAACAGAAATCACTGACAAA
>CAJDSM010005673.1:0-15664 GCA_903981925.1 Ostrea lurida | reverse complement strand
CTCCTATCACCTGTTGATTACATATACATGTTTAGGAAAATTGATGTCATTATCCTTGAAGAAATCCAAGTTATGGTGCTTTTAAAACCTTGTATCTTTACACACAACAGAAGGCAGACGACTATACAAGGACAGGCAGAGGATCTGACGATAACTGGATGCACCTGTCAGTACACCATCGGTTGTTAGCACCATGAACACGAGGCTTTTTCTCGTTTTAATTCTGTTTCTTTTCTGACTTTTCCGATGCCTGCAGTTCTTTCTTGAGAGCCAGAAGATCGTTGTACAGATTACGATTTAACAAAGCCGAGGCACACAACACCCCTCCATATAGAGCTCCACCAAGTCCTACAGACATCACATCTTGCCCTGTAAAACAATCCAAATAAAAACATTATCTACTGTCAACACTAAAATAATGTATTTGATAAACAGTAAGGATTTAATAAAACATGTGAGTAAATGCAGTAGATTCTTTATTTTACACGAGTACTTAATATAGCTAAATGATTCATGTATGTCAAATTGTGTGAAACGTAAATTCGCATGTACTGTAGTCTGTTAATCATTAATTGATTGATTATTTGTTTGTTTTTCATTTCACTCATATTGAGACATCACCATTGCGGGTGAAGAAGCTGCAAAATTTAGACCTATGCGTAGCACTTATGGCTTTTAGCAGTGAGGGTTCTATTGTGTGCCACACCTGCTGTGACACAGGACCTCCGTTTTAAAGGTCATATCCAAAAGACCCATGATTCTCACTTCTAAATGCCGAGCTCTTGGTGAATGAGCAATCACTACCTATTCTAACGTCTTAGATTTAACGCGGCTGGTCCAAACACAAGGCTCGAACTCACAACCTCCAGATAACGAGGTGAAATTGCACGATAATATATACCAAGGGTATACAGACTTAGATATTTTGCTAGAAATTTTAGCAAAAATCTATCCTTATGATACAACAATTGAAATTCTAAAATACCTCCCAAGGGGTCAATGAATTCTGATATGTACCATAAACTGATAGCTTAACATATTTNTCTATCCTTATGATACAACAATTGAAATTCTGAAATACCTCCAAAGGGGTCAATGAATTCTGATATGTACTATAAACTGATAGCTTAACATATTCTGCTGACAGAGAGGTTGATAATGTTGATAATGTGAATGACAGTCACCTGTCAGGTAGAGCCCTGGAATGTCTGTCTTGGGGCGGAGCTGGATACTGGCCTCGGGTAGAAATCTCGCCATGTTCTGATCTAACCCATACATCTCTCCATGTTGGAATCCCAGGTAGTACCGATTGCTGAGGGGAGTTCCTACATCAAAGTACTCCACCTGGTGATCAGAAACAAGCTGTATAACATCTGTTCATGTCAAGAGTGCTCCAAGGGAGAATACTCTTGCATCCACAATGATTAGAAGGTCTACATTTTGGACTTGATAGTGATGAAAATGTCACGAGAATAATAATTGTGAAAAACAAATACACAGTAATAAACATCAATTCTCATTTAATTCTTTTTCAAAGCTACAATGAATACCAGACAGACTACCTAAACTTATTGATTATTATGAGGATAAACAAGATGTGTTTGTAAATTATGAAAACCTTGGGTGACAGCACAGCCTATGGTGGCCAGTTTCTACTGGGCTGTTTTGACATATGAACCACTAGAAAGGCCTTGTTAATAGGTTTAAACACACAAAATAATTCAAAAGTTTCTCCAAAAAATTTCCATTGTTAGATCAAAGTTTGATATCTAGCTCATGTGGTCCATAAATGTGGTACAATCTGAAAGGCCTTGCCACAAGAGGAACATACACTACATATCAAAGCCCTCTACCATAATGCTAAAAAGTTAAGTGGATTTTAGCTTAGTGTCAGAGCATTTTGGTGCAGTCTAAATGGCTGCCCCACAAAGATACACACACTAGATTAAGATATTAAATTTACAAACTTTATAGTATGGCTACAATAGTACATTCCTGTGATTCTAAGCAATGTCAATCTTAAAACAAAGATTTGAATCAAATTAGAGAATACATACATTGTTTTCCATTTTAGGGTACAGTTTTATGCACTGCTTGAGCATCCTCTCTCCGATAGATTTTTTGATTTGCTCGTAATCTTCTCCTCTGTGTTTGACTCGGCCATCTTCCCAGTCTTGAAACCATTTGTAGTGTGACCAGGTGATAATCAGACATGTGGATTTATCTGCAAATGGATGTGTACATGTAAAATGATTTTCCACAAAGTTCTTTTTCTTTTTCTGGAAATTTTATCATACTAGTAGTGTTAAAATGGAGAGAAACAAAAGGGGGAAGCATGTGCAGGAGTTTTCCCGGCTTGTTTTGGGGTTTGGTTACAAGACCCATTCCCAATCCATAAATCACCAATATTTTTCCAATTCCCAATCAAGTATCATTCAAATTTTATACATAGAGTAAGAAATAATTGATATTGATTTGTTTTCCTATGCACGATTATAAAATACTTTGATATGCAAAATTGGGATCATGATTGTAAAAAGATAGGCATTCCCAGTGCAAAATGGTAAAAAAACAAAACAACTTTGATGTGCGAATATTTGTGTTACCGGTAATGTACTGTCAATGTACTTATTTCAACAGAAATCAAAATTCCGTAGATTGACAACTTTTGTTTAGGTCTGCAAGTAAAAATTTCTGCCAATTTGTACACAGAGATCAAAGTTTTATAGATTGACGACTTCAGTTTTGGTCTAGGAGTAAAAAATTCTTCCAATTTGTGCAGGCATGAAACCAGACACTTTGATTTTTGATAGGAAATAGGGTACATGATTCACTTGTCTACAACCACATGTACATGAAGCATATCTATGTTTGCATGCTAGAAGTCACATGCTGTAATGCTGTCCATTGCAATTCTATGATGTCACAAGGGCCTACTTTTCTTTTCCCTCAAGACAAAGTTTGATAGACCTAGATCTCACATAGTGCAAGATGTGACCAGACACATTTTGTATATAATGTACAGTTATAAAATTCCAGAATTAGGCTGCAGTGACCTATATCTGGTTCACAACATACATCCCCACCTACCTCCTAAATGGTCCTAGTAGGCCTCACAGTGCTCAAGATATGATCCGAACATGATATATAGCCATAGAATTTCAAAATGAGA
The DNA here is from genome assembly GCA_903981925.1 of Ostrea lurida. NCBI lineage: Eukaryota > Metazoa > Mollusca > Bivalvia > Ostreida > Ostreidae > Ostrea > Ostrea lurida. Next base: position 12,492 of record CAJDSM010005673.1, on the reverse strand, counting down.
CCACAATGATTTAGTTTTGAGTTCAACCTTTTGTTTGCACTTTTAGTAATACATGTACATATCGGTTAACTATTTATATTAACCAGTGGTGACGTATTATACAAGATAATACTAGCCCTTCTTTCAGTGAATCAGCCTCCATACTTGACTACGCCTCCAGATTTCACTGATGTAGTGAAACCCAGTTGCATAGAAGACGTATATAATATGTGACATAAATATTACCTGGGTTTCTCTCATGCCAGGATGGATCTTTGGCAGACGGAAATGAGATGAACATCATGGGGACATCGTGGTCTGGCAGTTCTTCCAAAGACAGGGCACTGTAATCATCGTACAACTGTTCCAGGTCTGGTCTGAAATCATAGATCCAACTTATCATCGTACAACTGTTCTAGGTCTAAAATCATAGATACAACTTATCATTGTACAACTGTTCTAGGTCTGAAATCATAGATACAACTTATCATCGTACAACTGTTCCAGGTCTGGTCTGAAATCATAGATACACCTTATCATCGTACACCTGTTCTAGGTCTGAAATCATAGATACAACTTATCATCGTACAACTGTTCCAGGTCTGGTCTGAAATCATAGATACACCTTATCATCGTACACCTGTTCTAGGTCTGAAATCATAGATACAACTTATCATCGTACAACTGTTCCAGGTCTGGTCTGAAATCATAGATACACCTTATCATCGTACACCTGTTCTAGGTCTGAAATCATAGATACAACTTATCATCGTACAACTGTTCCAGGTCTGGTCTGAAATCATAGATACACCTTATCATCGTACACCTGTTCTAGGTCTGAAATCATAGATACAACTTATCATCGTACATCTGTTCTAGGTCTGAAATGATACAACTTAACATCAGTATTATGTGTCTTGGGCATACTAAAGCAATATCCATAAGAAACACATCTCTAGACAAACAATACAAACATAGATATATTGAAGCAAATGTCCCATGGTAATGCAAATACATTGAAATAGGATTGAATGGACAGACAATCTAAATTGATCTGCAAGTCACAATCAAAGGCTATGCATACTCAAAAACTAGCAAGTCAACGAACTAGAAAACTGGCCAGTAACAACTAAAACTGGCCAGTCAACGAACTAGAAACTGCAGTCATCAAACTAGAAAACTGACAACAACAAACTAAAAAAACTGGCCAGTCATCAAACTGAAATTTGGCAAGTCATCAAATAGCAACACTGGAAGTCATCAACTAAAAAACTGGCGGTCAAACTAAAAACTGGCCAGTCCAGTCAGAACTAGGAACTGGCCGTCTCAAACTAACACGTCATCAACTGAAACTTGGCAGTCATCAAACTAATGCGATAAATGAATGGCAGTCATACAAAACTAGAAAATTGGCCAGTCTCAACTAGAAATGGCCGGTCATCAATCTAGAAAACTGGCCAGCAACAAACTAGAAAACGGCAAGTCATCAAACTAGAAAACTGACAAGTCAATCAAACTAGACAGAACTTGGCACAGTCAACGAACTAGAAATGGGCTCAGTCATCAAACTAGAACTGGCAGTCATCAAACTAGAAATGGCCAGGTCAGGACGAACTTAGAAACTGGCCAGTCATCAACTCAAGAAACTGGCAAGATCAACAACTAGACAACTGCATCACAGAGAATGCAGTCAACAGAAAGGCCAGTCTCAAGACAGAAATAGGCCAGTCAACAAACTAGAAAACTGGAAAGTCAACAAACTAGAAAACTGGCAGTCAACAAACTAGAAAAATGGCAGATCACAGAACTAGAAAACTGGCAGTCATCTAAACTAGAAACATTGGCGTCATCAACTAGAAACTTGCCGGTCAATGAAACTAGAAACTGGCAGTCAAACAAACTAGAAAACTGGCCAGTCCAACTAGAAAACTGGCAAGTTATGACGAACTGAGAAAAACTGGCAAGTCAAGAACTAGAAAACTGGCAATGTCAAGGAAAGGCCCTGTTATGAATATTTTGATATTAAAAAAAAACTTTTATAAAGTCTCCTAACTCCATCATGACAAAACCAATTAATCTGAGGAACAGAAAAGGTCTCTAAGAATATCTTCCAAAGGAAATTCCATAAGTTTTCTTGTGCCAAGAAATACGCTGAGAGATGGAGTGATTACACACATGGAAAATATGACAGCCTCATCACCACCCATTCAAAAGTTATGGCCAAGTCTAAAGTTTTTGCAAACAAACAAAAACACACAAAAAAAACTACATTCCCCCAAAATCTCAAATTACAGGTACATAAAAATGTATGATAGAAAACTCCAAATGTAAAATACGAAATTGGTGGCAAATCCAACATTAACAATGCTCACCTGGAAAAATGCCAGCAATTATGAGCCTGTATTCCCAGTTCTTCTTTAGTGCCCTTCAGTCCCACGAAGACGGTCAGAAAAGACACACTCTCTCCAACCTTATTGATCATGGGATATATGGCTGAAAAGGCACAATAACTGTTAAGTACATCTTTATAAAAATCTTCCATAACTGCTTGAATATATTTTTTTTTTCAAAATTATATTACTGATCTAAAGATTTTTATTTATTATGTACTGTGTTTTTGATGATGTAAGACATTGCAGTTTTATTTACTATGGATGTTAGTTGTCGATGTACAAAACATTAAGGGTGACAGTTTAATTATGATCGATAAACTGATAAGAGAATTCATTTCAGAAAAAGGTTATAAGCCTTGACTCAGAGCAGGAACAAAATGTGACTTTTTTTCAAAGCTTACATGATTTGTGCCACTTCTTGGCAGAGATAAGGAATGATAGTAGAACCTCCAGCATAGACACATTACGTTTGGCCAAATATCTTCACATCCTATCACTTTCCTGAGTTTTACACCTAAAATAATACACATGTCATGTCAAGCACATTTAAAGGACAAGCAGTGTTTTCAGATTTTTAAAACTACAACATAGCTTGATTGAAACTATACACTTAATCAAATCAATTTTAAATCACTCAAAATTAACAATTCTAATAACAAATCCATTGAAGGTACTACAGAGTTAAACTCAACTGATATGTAGAGTTGTCCCCTTAGAATGGCATCCAGCAATGTGAGTCATTTAAAATAAGAGAATAATTAAGTTTTCAAGCTAGAGTAGAGGTACCATATGGCTCTCCATTTAGGAGACATAGTATGTCTACAACCGGGCGCGTTGATTCTATGCACCCAGCTGACTTCTCCTCTATAACTGAATCATCTGGAGGCGACCTCACTCCCCACTCTCTTATGTAGTACGCTCACACTGAAGTAGTCGAGAAGTGACCGAGTGTCAAGGCCGCCAGTGAGGCTTTGAAGGTACACACCTGGAAAATTAAACTTCGATTTTAATCTTTTTTTTTTCCTTATGTATTGTATCTACAAAACAATTACACATTATAGTTATAAAATATCCATTCACTTCCAGGAATGAAGCTCTGAGCGTTAGTAATTTACAATATCTCACAAAGACGCAACGTTGCTTATAGTTTCTTCGCCTTGTGAACTGTTAATGCGTCTTCACTTAACGAGTGTTTTCCAAATCGCCACGATATGCATTTGAAGATAATAGTTAATCAGTCAGTAGACACAGAAGATGCGCCCCATATTGATAACACCTTAAGCATGACAACAACCACTGAAGAAATCCTCGCTTCCTGAAAATATCAAATATCTGAAGATGTCCTTTATCATACTTTTAAAGAGATACAGTCAAACTTCTAGTACTACAACACTGATATTCGAATACATGGACCATTCAAATACGACGAATAATCTCTGTTCTAAGTATTTTACTCATGAATATTCAATCCAACAGATATCTGAAGTTTTTCTCCGTCATTGGTTTGAGATAACTGAGATTTGACTGTGATTTACAAATATTAGTCAAAAAAACACAAACTTACCATTGATAAGTTGCCGAAAAACTTTCTATTACCTTCCTTTCTTTGAAGCTGTACATGCCAGGCTCTCTAACGATTTGATTTTATTGGACACGAAAGGTTCTTTCTGACTCTCTCTGTTGATGGATCCAAATTGGCGCCTGTTCATAGTGTAAACCTATTAAATCATTATCAAAAACGAAAAATCTAAACAGGAAACTATGCCATATTACAGAAAAACATAATTAGTGTTCTGTCATTACAGGATAAAAGTCCCACTCAAGACTCTGTCACAGTTACGTAATCACTTTAGGGTACGAAATTGGTCATGAGTTACATACTGAATTAACTGTAGCTGTCACTAAAACAATATCTAGAAACATTTAGTTTAGTATGATAATGTGATACATCTATATGCCTGCCATATTGGGAACCCCTTTAGTGTTACCATTACCAGACTTGGAAAATTGCATGATCGAGAAATCATCTCTGGATATGAAATGAATTGTCCAGATTTGCCAACAAACACAAATTTATATGAAAGTAAGTTCACACATATTTTATTTCATATTGTTCCAAATAGAAAACAATCCTGTGTTAAATGCCATGTCTTTATGAGATGAAGACATTGCTCTCTATAGAAAACCGACCAAAAACTGACCACATCAAAGGTTCCGTCCATAAGTGGATACTCCCTCTTCCACCATCAGTCTATCCATCAAAGATTCTTCTACTTGAGGGTCATTTTCTCTATGTAGTGAGTACGAAAATAAAAGAGGAACATGACAGTAAAGTCTGTCCTTTTTAGGTTTATTTTCATTCAAGTTCTATAAACCACGTTTAAAATCAGCATGCCCCCCCCCCCCCGGAGTGACAATTTTCAATAAGAGTCGACTTTAAATTTATAGAATTTTTCGATTATGTTACCTGAGAATTGATCACGTTAAATTATTGTCATCTACTAGTCAGGAGAAACCTAATATAAGTTGATTCTCAATTACTCAGAAACATGAAAATCAAATAATATTCGAATCATGATTTCATAATTCACTTAAACACTAACTATCTAAGGTAAAAGGCTTATAACAATTAACAGGAAGTATACGGTGTTTATTACTGCACTTCAATGTCCTTGTCATCAGCAGGGTTACAACATTTGAGCAGACAATAGTTTCTTGTCTAAGTATTGCTGTTGATCCATTTACTTGCTAGTTCAAATCTAACAAAATCTGGACTCTACTACATACCATTTTCAAATTGACCAGTGGCCTATCCATTCATGAAGTGCCTATCTATGTGTAGTCAAGCCGAGTCATGGTGTCCAGCTGACCTTGACTTTATGACTCAAAATTCCAATATGGGTTCAACTATAGTCTTTTGAAGGAAACCAGTTACCAAGTATTGATTATATCTCGTCAATCAAAGGTTTTGAAAACACCGAGAAGGGCATTCTTCCTATGTCCCAAATAAGTTGATTTGACCTTGGACTCCTCAATAGACTACGCTTAGAAAATATCTAATTTGGACTTATCTTCCAGAACCAATAAGATTCTTGATTACTCCAGCAAGTTCTATAATCAGTGCCCACTGCCCAAATTGAAAATCTTAAGCTTTAACGCATAATTTAAATATTGAATTAAAATGATCATGAGTCAATCTTTCCAAAATAAATTTTTATCAATATTTGTTTCATCAGAATATAGTGTGTGCAAGAAGAGTTTCAGTTCAAAAGTAATAACCTTTTATATTGTGATTGAAATTTTGACTAAAGTCCAAGTTTCGTTTTCAGTGATCCAGGCCTGGTCAAATCAACCAATGATCATAATATGATTCACAGTTGCTATACCAATGATATGACCATTTCAGGGGGTGGGGGATAAAATCATTATCACACCGTATGTAAATACTTAAAAGGCGCAAATAATAAAAGTCATATTAACCTGTATCAAATTCAAAGCCGTTTAGTCAGGAATGTGTGGCAGCATCCTCCAGCCTGTATGCTCTCCAAAACCAGAACTTGTCTCTGCTGCTTTTAGAAGCATTGGCAGCTAACTAAGCCTCATGCCACTCATGATAGTCGTGTTGTCAATATTCTCGGGATTTTTGTGAGTCTTGAATCCTAAATAAAATTTATGCACTGAAAATTTATCATTATCCAGCATTCACATCATTACACTGTTATAATTAACACAGTTCCTTCGGCCTTGATTATGTTGGTTTCTTGTGCCTGAATAGTAATATAGTTCGTAATATGAAAATGACATTGACATTGTACTAAGAAGAAGAAAAATGGTCACCAGGCTGTTGCAGCTGAAACAAAATGATATCGGAACTTTATATTCATGAAAAACGTCTCCCAATGTTACGTTGTTTAGCCACAGAAAATGCAACAAAAGCCTCTCCACACATCTGCACAAATGCAAAGCCTTGATATAAATTCGAAATCAAAATTGAAATCTTTCCTCCTTAATCAAGAGTAATCATGTAAAATTTACTAATAAATTTCTGCAAGGAAAATTTTCTATCATATACAGTAACTGTTGACTTCCTGTATCATTCTACTCGATTTCTCGCAATACCATGGCTAGTCGAAGGTTTCGGTAAGTCCCAACAACTATCTTATAGTTTACCCTCGATATCTCGATCACGATAACTTGAAGTTTATTTCTAGTCCCTATCAGTAAGAATGAGGTTTACTGTAATTAACTCTGTTAGTTTGCGTAAAGATGGTATTTTGAAATCAGTAGTTTGAATACACAACATGGCAATCCATATATAATTACTTGTGGGAAGTTAGATCTTTCATTTCACCTGCAATTCAGTCTAGCCCAGGGTGGTTCCAAACAGTAGATGGACCAGAATTAATAAGCCAGTTGCTCCTAACCAGAGAGCTATCCAAGGCCAATATCTACATATTCCATATGTCCAAAGATGCCTACACACACAAAGGACAAATTTTAGAGAGTCAGATTGGTAGAGTTGGGGGATGGGATAATACTCTAGCGAGAATCGGTTCAACGAAGCTGATATTAGAATTGACGCTTCCAAGAAGATGTATCAGTTCAATATCAGCTCGAGGAATTGTGAAGATAGGGTCCTGGGAATATAAGTCACAACATCTTGCAGAATTTAGTTGGGTCTACTTAATTAACGTTAGGGGCAAGAACTGTAACTTGCACGAGCGTTTGGCAGCGAGATCAAGAATGCAATTGGGGCACATATTCTTGGACTTGGTTAACTCAATTGCCAAGTATCAATAAAACTTTATTATCAAAATTTATCTAAATAAAAACAGTACTCTGCTTTCAAGATTTTATCACGCACATTTTCGGTCAGATTACCATCCTGACTGGTTTTCACATGTTTTTGCCAAAAACGGATTTCGCGGGCCTGGCTTAGCCGGGAAAACTAAAACCACATAGCAAATATGAAAGCATGAAGGAGGGGAAAGAATCGCAAGAAATATAAGGATTGTCTACAACCGGTACTGCATATTCCGCCAAAATGAAGAACCTCACTTGAATTCATTTGTACGTTTTGGTGCAAGCTCTCACAGCGGCTTCGTTTATCTCCCTCGGTTTCCTCTGCAGCTGGACCATTGAAACCCGACTATCTATTTATAATGATATTTTTCTGTACTCAAATGTTGGTAACTTCATGATTGTTGAGGATCATGGTTGAACTTCCGTGAATCAATAGTCTTTTTCCAGAGGAATTATTTTGATACTTTAAATTTATTTAGATACATCGGGATCGATAGTGTAAAATTCTGAGACAAATAATTCGAAAGGGGTCCATCGTGGAAATTTTAAACGTAGATTGAAAGTCTACCGTCATCCTTTTCCAAAACTAGGCAGATGAAGAGGTAAATAACCACCACACGCGTTGAATTTGTAAGTATTTTACATCGTAATTTCATTCATAGTTTTGCCCCTTATTATTGTTTCTAATAAAACTGAATAAGAAAATGCACCCTGCATGCGAGAACAATTGAGATATTCTTCACATTCATCTGTAATCACCGCATGTAACAACCCTAGTATTGAGTTTATCAAGAATAAGTTTCAACGATCTGGATATTTATTCATTTGAAGGTTTTCAGGCTTAAACTACAAATGGAAGTGCTGAGATAAAATTTAACTGTCAATACACATTGGGGGTGTGGCACATTAGAACAACAATTCATATGTGATTGCTTGCCTGCTAAAGGCCCCACAGACTCAACAATGAAACTTAAAATATAAGCATTCGTAAATGTTAGTGTTGTTATGATAGATATATTCTAAAATTTTACAAGTCTGAATATCATTTATCTTTATCAGCATAATGTAGTTTTAAATTATTTATAGTCTTCCGACTTATTTATATATCATTACGCAGGGTTAAACGACTTAACTTAATTTTTCTCCAGGATCGTGGGGCTCCTAAGATATGTCACTTTCTGGAGAGCCCACAATAAAACATGCTAGCCACACTAGAAACAATCAATCAAGTAATAATATCCAATTATGACGACAATGTATATGTGAATGAATCGCATCTACGGGCAAAAATCTACACTCTATCATTTGGTATGCATTTAAATTTCTTTATTCTGTTTGAAATGAATTGAAATTTTATGAGTGAAGTGAATAAAGTTTTCCGATGGGTCTGCTTTCAATATTTACTAACCCAAACAATGATAGACAGACCAATTTCTGTTATCAAAAAATTACTAGCCATGTGGCAAGAGTGCAGACAGCAGATTCTAGAGCCCATCCCAATTCCTTTACTTAGCAATGGCGATGGAGCATGCTGCAAAAGTTTTAAAACCCTGGTTACAGTAAAGTCCGGGACAAAATTTACAAGCCTATGGGTAGCCGGACTAGGATTAGGGTCGAACACCCTGGTCAATGTAAGCATTTAGAAGGTCTAGAGGATGTAATAAAAGCGGAGGGGAGTATGGTGTGTTATTTGGTCTTGACAGAACAGAATGGATTGGAAGCAGCGTAGTCACAAGTGAATTGTTTTGCCATCACTCCGATAAGTGAGTTAAAAATGCTTGGAAAAAAAAAGGATACTGATTGTTGGGTTTCTTCTGTATTTTGATAGTGGCATTTGAGGAGTCTGCACCACCTGGTTTATAGAATATCATTTGATTTTTACTTATAAGTTTTTTTTAGTTCGCTTTGGTGAGGAAGAGTTGTAAGAATGTCCAGAGACGATGTCATTATTGCGCTTAGTTCCTATCTCCAGAGGTAAAAGGTCAAATCTCTAGAAGAGGATGAGGTGGAGTATGTTAAAAAATGTTAATGGTTGGTTTATCAAACATTAATTGTACCAAGTTTCCCAAGGGCAAAGGATTTCAGAGGGGCAAGAGGGCTTACAGGGGGGCAAAAAGGGCACCATTTTGGTTTGAATAAGGGCACATGGAATCATTTCATCAAAATATGGCTTTTTGTACACTCATGTCAGAATACTCGGATTTAATCATGTAAAGGGGCAAACGAATGTGGGAGTTATACAGAGGGTAAAGTAAGAGATGGCAAAAAACAATTTTAATTAGTAAAAACGACCCGGATAAGCGGAAAGATAAACTCTAGCTGCATATAGCGTCTGTAAACCCGCAGCGAAAAGCGGTAAGAGCCAAGACATCGGTTTTATTTAAATAAGGATTACTCGTTAAGACGCGCTAAGATGTTGTCGGTAATTACAACCAGATCTCCGAATTTGTTACGTTTTAGCGGCAATTTATGAGGGTAGAACGGAATCGGGAGTTTTTGCATTAAGTCGGCGACATTTCGGTGAGGTCCTGTGGTTTATGTGAAGCTTGAAGGTTCTCATAATGGCAATTGACTCTCACCTGACTACATGCAGATTAAAGATGTCCAATTGGATAATTGGACGACACAAACCTCTAGGCAATCTGGACTACGATTGTATAACAAAACATTTTTTTTATCTTGTTTCAAATGTACAAATGCATATCATGATCTTCTGACGGCAGACGGGCGGTGGCTAAGGGCAGGCAAGGGCGCAGCACCCTCTATTTAATGCTAGCGGCATTCTGCGGGAAAAGCTGCCATTGCGAGTTTATTAGCCCAATGCCAAATGGGGGGGGGGGGGGATAATGAATCGGGCTGGTACCAGGAATGATTTTCAATGTAATCTGGCAGGGCATCTTAGCGGATCATTAATCGGCTACAATGAGAAACTTAATATATGATCAGGTTATTATTAATAAATTAACAAATCTGATACAGCAGAAATTTTCAGATAAGCAAATATTGTAAATAAATAATTAGTTGAGATGCGTCCTACGCATAAGGCGACATGTTAATGAAAACAGGTTCCGTAGTCTTGGATTTTATAAAGTCAAAGTGTAACATTTTTCAGAACAAGGTTCATAATTCAAGCCTTGTGATGCAAGTGTTTTATAGTAAACACATTGCTATGAAGAACATAAAGCTAACTTTCAGAAAGATGGGCATGAATTTTTAGGATATTAATATTGATGAATGAACTGTAGTATTCGAATCCTTTTCTGCAGGAGTTAGCAGTTTCAGTTTGAAGAAATGTATGAAACAGAACAAATAAAATGAATTTTAATCATCAAATCTGATACAACTACACAACCCCACCCCAAAAAAAAAACTGGTAGAGGCTACATTATTGCAGCTATGTTTAATCATGTGACTGATTGTAGGCGGGCCAAGCTGTTTTAGGTTTGACAAAGGCAGGAACCCGGAGAGTGAGGAGAGGCAGGGAGATGTAAAAAATGCTTAAACACAGACGTCCGCGTATAAGATTGCTCATGGAGGAGAGATAAGAAACACTGAAGTCTGTGCGAATCATTATGGTAAGCGTTTTTTTCATTTCGGAACTATTTAGGATTATTGTAGACAGTAATTCAAAATATTTAGACGATGTCATCTTTCGAATGTCATGTTTATAGAAGTTTGGAATAAACATCCATGGGATTTGAAATCGTTTTATTTTATTCCGACTTGGGGATGTTTCATTCTATTTTGTAGATCGAAATAGATCCCGAACATATAATTTTTAAAATAACGTATTTTCTTTGTCCTAGAGCAACTCCCAATTGGAATGGTTATGTGTCAAAAAATAATGTAAAGCGTTCGCATTTTCATTTTTTTCAAAAATTTTTTCCGTCTGGGCTTTCCTAATCACAGCTGTGGTGTCTTGCCCACTTGAAATGAAAACATTCCCAGTTTGCTTACGTGGAAACACAGGCAGTTGTAATTAAATCTGGACGTTTTTACTTTTTTTTCCGATATTTTGCCACATAATTCCTGCTCGACAGGGTTATTATTTTTTCCATAGTTACATGTTTTGGGACAATGGATCAGGAAAACCTGCATTCATTGTAGTGCAAAGGGTTTTTTTTGTCTGTGGTATCCTTCCATCAAGATACGATAATGAAATTTTATTCGTTTATCTTTCAATTATTTAAACTTGGATTTTAAATCATAAAAGAAGAATGAAGTTGAGTTTATGGAGTTCAAACAGGTTTTCTTTTCGTGCGGAATAAAATGAATCTTTGAACTTTTCATCAAACTTTGATAATCTAGTCGATTAATCCTTTTTTTTTTTGTTTTCAAAATTGGGCAGGGAACTAATTCATGCAATCTTTTCCTATTGCCCAACCACAATTAAACAAAATAGACTGGGGCATCGATGGTGATATACCTACACGGGCACTAGATTAATTTTGCAGTGCAATAATTTATGAATTAGGTTTTTGGCACACATTTTTGGGGTGATAAGTAGTTTAAAATGCTGTTCTTGTGAGCATAGTTTCCCAGTGATGGCCAAATTAAAGTTTGGCAGACAAGATAAAATGGGTGCAAAATATGCCTTTGATTTTCGGAAATCAGAGCAATGATAAGGTAACGGGAGACTGGGTGCTATGTAAGTTGCAAATGATTGATTAGAATTTGATAGATCCATGTGTTTTATGTTTAGTGGACAATACAATGGAGTTGAACTTAATGCTGGCAGTGGGAAGGGCTGCTGTGGTTGGTGGCCAGTCCATCAGATTTTTTTGCTGGCTGAAGAACCTAAGCCGAATTGTTTGGGCATTCCGATTTGCTAATTCAGAAGTGAGTCATTTTAATGCTTAAACAATTTTGCTAGAACTTTTTTGCTTCAACTAATATATGGGAGGGAAAACAAAATTTGCTGATTTAAAGGAGTGTAGATGAATTGCCGAAAAAATAAAGAAATGATTTGTGAATAGACTTGGAGAAAGAAAGATTAGGCTATTGTAATTCCTGTTTTGTCCATTTTAATGTTGTTTAAAGGATTTTTGTCTTTATATCTAAAATTATATATGATGCTGTAACGATGAAAATTTTGCAGCATGAAATCTGTCCTAATGGGGATAATGTTTTTATTTTTATTGTAGAGAGTTACATATGCCATCTTTTGCTTGCTATTGTCACAGGTGCTTATTGCCCACTTTTTTGTTCGTAGATGCACTGGAAATTCAAGAAGTTTGAAGCGAAGCATGGCAAAGAAAATGAAAAATTGAAAGTTAAAGGTAAGTAATCACAATTTGCGTGAACTTGTTGCCAACAT
>CAJDSM010005672.1:0-18480 GCA_903981925.1 Ostrea lurida | reverse complement strand
CTTAGAATACGTGCATGTTTACATTCCCAACGACCTTGACACTTCACCCTCACCAGTGCTAACAATAGATTTTTCCAATATTCATTCTTACGGCAATGAATCTTAAAGACTTTCTAATGAAACACCTTTCGTAGTACGTAAGTTAAACTACGATCAAACACTCGCAGTAAATATAGATAAATTCTCAGTAATTCAACTAGCAACCACCTCGACTGCCCACTGCAAGCGTCCAGATGGACATGCCAGATAGGATGGAGATTTAATAAATAAAACTTTTTTATCATTTATTTCATGAATATTTTTTGGTGTAGTATAAGATTACACATTTGTTAATTTGAACTTACTCTTTAAGCATACAATATGTCTACGGATTTTTTTCCCCGTTGTAATTTTATTTAGAGGTTGATTATATGGTGGTGGATCCAAGATCCAAAGAATTCGAAGGTGGAATTCAGTTTATGATAAACTTTCGAGTTTTTATAAACTATATAGCCAATATTTTTGCATTTGGTAAAAATCATTGTAATATATAACTGCAATAACTTAACTATAAATTTTCCTACATTTGATTTTTTTTTTTTAACTTAAGAAAGTTGATCTCTTGATCTTGTATTAATTCTGAAGTGTGTAGTGTACTATTAAGATGGCATAAAAAAATTTCCCAAGTTCTGATAGGAATACTATAACTGTATTAATTAGACACATGTATGTGATATTTATTCATTTTTTTTTTCATGGGCATGTAATGGAATTTTTTTTTAATGATGCATATTGTTCATTGTGGCCCAAATAAATTATTGTAAATCTTTTGTCATTCATGTAGTCACTGTACAATTCTAGGTGATGGATGATGATTGCTCCGACCAATGGGAGGTAACTGCATTGGATGTCAGACCACTGAGCCCAGAGTTAGTGCACCAGGATGAACTCTTTGTGGTTATGAGAGACCTGAGAGTCAGCAGCCAGTAAGTTTTGAACAACAATTTAAGATCATTGAAATTTAGAAGTTAATGTAGTCTGATGATTAAATAGTTCCTTTCTTGGATAAAAAAAAAAAAAAAAAAAAGTTAGTGAAATTTTTGCCTCTTTTTATTCCTGTACTTCGACAAGACAGATATGATAAAATATGAAAAGTTGTAAATGAAAAAAACTAGAATCTTTATGCCCAGCAAATGTATGTGATATCGAATTAATTAATTAAATTATGCTGGCCACCAGTGGACTGAATATTATGTTCACAAATTAATTGAATGCTAAATAATTACTGTGCATATTAAATATGAGTGTCATGTGTAGGGGTCAGCCCAGGCTTTGATATCCGGTGGCCACATAGCTCGGTTCACGCCTGACCAGGGGTGTGGTGGGATGGGTTGCAAATCCCGTTTGGCCTTTTCTACCTTCATGTTTACAACTGAATGACTTCATACCACATTCGAATTGGCAAATGTTTATAATGCAATACAATATTTCCTTCAGGTCATGCAGTCCCATCCAACAGCAATACAGGGCCCATCTTCGCAGAACCTCTTAGGTAGTGCTACAAGTATTGTTATTGTAGGCTTTATGCTGATAATATGTTCACATACTTATTATGCCCAAAACGAAATGAAGGTCATTGTAAGCGGTAGGATACTCAAAGAAATTCTCTATATTCAAGTTATGAATGCGATTATATACATGTATTCTTCAGGATTTGAGAACCCATCATTCAAGGACTAATAGCAGCACCAATGACAGAGGATTCTGCAACCACAGGTACCTCAATTTACTTCATTTGTTAGCATGTAATATGACATTTCTTAAAGGTATTTTAATATACTGCGGTATGATAAGCTTGCTAACTGATTATATCATCACAATCCTGGGCAATGCCTTTATTCAAATTACATGGTACACTAATCAAATCATCTGATCTGCTCCAACATCAAAAATATATTCAGAGCGGATCGAAATCTGGGTTTTAATCCAGAAAATTGAAATCAATCAAGCAACCTATTATATTGAAGTTATAATCATTGTTATTATTACAGTTAGCGTCCAGTGACAGATTGCAGATAGGACGAGCAGATATACACCTTGGGTCTACAACTAAGCAAGAAGTCAAGTTGGATCATAAGGTTTATGGGTTTAGATTTTATATGGAATGTATATAAATGAAAACAATAACCACTGACACAGGGAAACAAGCAACATTTAATGATTTATTTCAATTTTACCAAAAATATTAACTTCAAAACTCTTTGTCATAGTGCAGAAGTTATGGCCCCTGACGCAGTTTGCCATTATTGCTTGGTTTTGATAGTGGAGACATTTTACATCAAAAATGTATGCACAGCATCTTTAATAATTATTTACCATGAATGCAACCTTTCAAAATAACTAAGAACAATAACCATTTTTCAAAAATAAACAAAATTAAAAGGCTTATTTTATTACATTGTAGTTGACAACTTTACCAGTAAAGGCAACTTTATTATAATACATATTTTCTGTGTGACTGACATGCAGCTCTGACACTCTAATCATTGTTTGCCAGTTATTCCATGATGTGAAAATTACTAAAATCAAAAATAGAATTAATTAACAGTTAAAAAACGTACTTTTGATGTTAAAGACATACATTCACAGTGTCATTCTCATCTGGCATAGCGATCGATCATGATTTGCACACATTCAAAAGTGACATATACATTCATATATATCAGAATAACTGAAACAATGAGAAAATCAACAGGTTAAATGCAATTGTACAACAAGGCTTACTTAACCTTTTAGGCCGAAGCCCAAGGAGAACAAGCGACGTGAGGTGTCGAACACTTCAGTTGCTTCTCTTGGAGAAAGAACTACGAGAAAAAACAATTGCAAATTGAGTTGTGAAGATTTTTATTGAGAAACGAAGAGGACGGAACCAGCTATCAGTGTTCGAATTATTTCAATCAATGTTCTTAAACATTATTGATACGATTGATTAGTTTGTTGCCTTTTGTAAGCTCACCTGAGCCAAAAGCATGAGATAGCTTAGCTTGTTTTTGATTCAAAATTTGTACCGCTGTCTGATTATCATTGTAGGTTAATGGGGTAAAAACTTTTCACATCATCATCTTAAAGTTGTTCAAGCATGGAATGCCCACTGGCCCCATTTAAGCTAGGGTAGATTTTATCCACAAAACCAAATAAAATAAGGATGGGGACATTCAAAATTATAGGGGTAAGTATGTGGGGCCACAATAGGGGGATTCAAATACTTACATTCTTTTACTCTATACCTTAAATTATTCTTATAAAATCACCACTGCTAACCAACAAAAGGCATCGAAGGTCACTCAGGTGAGTGATTCAGTTCATGGGCCTCTTGTTACTCAGTTTCATTATATTAGAGTTGTGCAATTAATCTAGTCTAGTTTATATGACTAGTGTGTGGGTCCACCTTTTTAAAACCAATTTCAATTAATACTTATTACATTTTGAAAAGTAATTCTACATTGTGAATTAAACATGTATGGCATTTATGTTTAAGGAGAGAAGGGTTGTTAGTTCTATTGACATACATAATACTTGGGTGTTTTCGTTTTATCAATTATGAATAATTTTTTGATTATTCCGAGTATCATCAAATATATTTCGTAAACATTTTTCAAAGTATTTTTCACCTCTAAGTGCCTAATCAATATGCACAGGCCAAAAAAGATTGGCTGAAAAGAAGGCTGTAAGATAGTAAGTGGTAGATTGCATTCTCTCATGTAATAAAAATTCCTGTTTTAATCATTGTCATTCCATCAGAAGTAGGGAGAGCTCAAGCGAGCAAATTAAATTAATAATTAAATCCATTGTGTACATGCATATCTTATGAATATAATATATATATAATGATTTCAATCCAGTATTTTATCATTTATTGGTAAATTAATATATTGCAGAAGTTAAAGGTTGTGTTTCAGAAATATTAATCTTATGAATTCAATTTATTGTGACTCCGTGAGAGCTGTCATCATCATTGTGTTGTTGTTATCTTACTGTAATATATTATTACATTAATTTAAAATTAATTTGTCGATTCTTAGACCCCTTATATTGTTAGAATTTACTATGTCACATGTGTATTTCATAAAAATATCTAGGATATATTGATAATTGTTATATTTTATTCCACTCTATTGATTGACAAACATACTTATTAATTCTCTCATTCATCAATCATTGTTGTTTAATCACATTTATTAAACTATGAATTGTATTTAAATGTGTGTTCTATTCTGGTTATCTCTTCAATGTAAGAAGCAAGTAAAAATATTACATGTATGTTAAATTGTCATTACATGTCAGTGTTTTCTTCATTATTAAGGCCTTTGGGTAGTAAAAGATCATCTCAAAATCATCACCTTAAATTAGTTGCAAACAGAGCCTATATGTAAATTATCAAACATAAATTTCAACAAAATAAGCCGTGCACGCAAATTATCAATACATACAGATGTTCAGGTACAATTTTTATAGAGTTGCATTATAACAAAGAGACACAGATCAATGGATCTTGATGTTTAATCAGATTGGAGGTGGTTATCCTCTTTTGCTGCAATCAGAAGCTAAGTTCAGTTCAGCACCCTTGTGAATAATGGTGGTACCATAATCCCTATGCTTCTTCCATCTGTTGCCCTTGGTAGGTGGCGTTGGGCTGAAACATCTTCCAGTACCTCCTCCTCTTCCTCCTCTGGCTCACCAAGAATAATAGCAAATGTTCGTGTAACCACAGCACAGGCAATAACAATCTTTGAGACTCTAATGTGGCGTGTTCATGGCGGATCTTGAAAAAAAAAAAACCATTATAGGAACATGTAATGCATTGGGCGTAAGAGCCAGGGGGGGGGGGGCCAAAAGTATTGTTTTGCCCACCCCACTTTTTCTCGTAGTAACTTTTTTTCTGGCAAAAATAAAACACAATTTAGAATGTTTCTCCCCCACTTTCAGTAATAAATAGAGGTTCGCGCCCCCCCCCTTTTAGTTTCTAATGCCCCCCCCTTTTTTTCTTGCTGTGTCACATAATTTTGAAGTTTCCCCCCCCCCCTTTGTGATTTTTTTTAAGTTTGCCCCCCCCCCCCCTGTTCAAATCAGTCCTTGATGCCTCTGCATGATATGTTCTTGTAGTGATTTTATACAGACAGTTGCATGCTGATCTAGAATTAGGAAAGGGGGTGGGGGTAAACAGGTTGGGATCTGCCTTAATTGAAGCCTACTGGTCAGTGAGGTCAGAGATGAAAAACCAAGAAGAAGGGGACACACACGGAGCTGGATCCACCTCTGATATAAGATGGTAAAACCTTATTTGCACTGACAAAGGTCATGTTCCATAGCCTCACTTGTACAATTTTCTAATAAATGGGGGATGGGGGAAAGAATTAATAAACTATTAAATTGTGCTTTAACAATTTTTTAAACGGTGATTACACATTAATATTTGTCCAATTTTGTGTGCAATTATTAAAAATGCTAACTTACTCTTATCTTCATTCATGACATGTATATATTAGGTGGACTTGAGCGAAATGAAGGCTTAGAAAAAGGATATATATCTCTTATTAAATTTTAAGAAATTTTTTTACCTCTGAATGCTAGGACATTGGAACCTTCTTTTGAGCAGATCCAAATGTCTCTTTCAATTTGGCTGCGTGTCTCGTGCATTGCTTCTATTGAACCCTCTCCTGGCATCATATTCTGGGGTGAGGTATGGGGGTCAATAGGAACGGACCGGCAGGCATAACCACTGATCCCTAGAAAGAACACCCTTTTCAAAGCTCCCAATTACCACCCTCTTCCATGTATGTCCTAATCTGTTAACTTTAACAGTCTCCATTTACCACCATAACAGATGTTCATGTAATTAAAGTTGATTAAAAAGTTACATTAACATAGATGCAATGCATGGCAGTTGATGGGGCTGGCAATATTACAGTTGTATAATAAATATAACTGCAAGTCATGAAACCACTGTACATAAACCTATATGCAGTGACGAGGAGTAAAACTAATGTCAAAATGCCTGTACCCACATGTAATTGCAATATTGCATTTAGGCCTGATTACATGCATAAACCCTCATAATATAAACCAAAAAAATAAGTAATTTAACACTTTATGTCCATTAAAGTGCAATAAATTCCTATTCCAATAATTACCTGAGACTAGTCTAAAAATCTGAGCATCATGCCAGATCCAAGCATGAAGCATTAACATTTGTCGATATCTTCCTGTAAAAAAAGAAATACATTTATATTCCTTACTAAGACATGAAAGTATAAAGTTAACATCTTCATTGCATCTAATACTCTTGTTAATAATTAATTAAGTTGTCATCTTAATCCCACACTCTGATCATGAAATTTACTCCGCCATTGTACTATTTTTCCAACATGTACATTGCATTAGTACCCAAGAGACAACACTTACTTCGGAATTTTTTTTTTTGAAGATTTATTCAATATTAATTTAAGTTCTTCCAACTTGAAATTTCTCTAAGGAAATTCAAGATACAAATAGTAAATGTGCAAGACATTTTTTTAGGAAATCACACAAACTGAAAATAAATACATTGAATACATGTAAATTTCACATTATTATAGAAACACAAATTGACTTCTGAACAAGGACCTTGCACCTAAAGCTTCCTGTTTGATCCACCAACTTCATTTTTATCAAGGGACATTAATCCTTTCTCACTCATAATATTCATTGTATAAAAACCACAAGAATATTTAATTCAGTCGTTTTTGTAGTGTTAACACAAAAAAATAAATTAATCAGCAAAAAGTAGGTGTAGAGAAGAGTACCGTTGTGGGTATGTTAAGCTGCACAATCCATATTTTAATGCATGCATAAGGGGGTTTAAAAAGGTCAAGGCTACATGTCATTTACCACGTGATCGCAGGACAGCTTGGACGTTGATACTGTGGAACCCTTTCCTGTTCCACATAGGCATTTTCATCAGAAGTGGGTTGCTGTTATTCTATGTGAGTGCCACAATACATGCCTATGAGTTGGAAATCTGGTTCGGGTGGTTCAAGAAGCCTGCCTTTAATGGTGCCCTTGCCACTCGCTGTCACCTGGCTCAATTGATAAATTGTGCCGGCCCCCAAAGGCAGATGGCATCGGTCACATCTTTCCTGCCTTGGATACGGTCTTTTTCAAATCCTACAGTGTATATTAAAGGTACCGGAGTTTAAATGAGAAGGTTGAAGTGTTAAGAAAATCATGTAAGAATAACAAACACAACTTATTTGTGTTGCGTACAGTTTTAGTACATACATAACAATTTAATCACAACATACCTAATGTGTCACCGATAATCTGTAGGAAGCTGCGCCTAGCAGTAAAAACCGGAGAGGCAATTAAAATCTGCTGCCCACAGACCAGGGGCATATGGCTTCGGTGGTGGTCTTCCAGGTCATTTTCTTAACAAATTTGCTAAGAAGCCCACCCCCTGTCTTCCAAAGCGATAGCGTTTCCTCAATTCCTCGTCTACCAGCTTCGTTGTAATGGTAATTCGGCAGATGCCCAAAAACACCTTTTTGTTTCTTTGAGGGTGCTGAAGTGTCCTAACCTGGATCGGCCACTTTTGATTACTGATTTCGATCTTATGTATTTATTATAGTTAATGCGTTAACCATTGGCGTTTAAGTTTTAACAGCATCAGTGTTGAGCAGCGTGGGTAGATTTAGGATAATTACGCAGTGTTAAGACCTGAGTAACCATGGATCACTTTTGACAGAAAAACACGTTAAACAACTGGCTTAACTTAACGTCATTGAGTTAACACAGTGTTAACCACTGCCGTTAAAGTTAACCACCTTTCGAAAAACCGGCCCCTGTAGGTTATCTGATGTAAAGGCAATGATAACGAACAGTGATCAATCTCATAAGTCTCAAATATAATGCAAAAACAAGAGTTGGACAAACACGGGCCTCTGGACACACCGGAGGTGGGATCAGGTGCCTCGGAGGAGTGAGGATCCCCTGTTGACCGGTCACACCCGCCATGAGCCCATATGATGACAAAAAGCTTCTTGTGAACATCACGAAGAGTAGGAATTACAGACAGTTATAAATGTACTTAATTTTGGAATCTGACACAAACTACACCAAGAACAATACCGCACATTAAGTTGGTTTTATTATTTTAAAAGGTTTTATCAAAGTTAAGATACTGAATAATGAATGGTCCTAATTCAATGCTGATTTAGCTTTATAATAGCAGCACTATTTGAATATTAAAACAAGATTGAAGATGCAGTGTCTTTTTAAACATCAAATATTTAGTTTTTAACCTTTGTCGTGTTGATGAATAATACTTTCTTCTCCATTATCTCGTGGATGAGATATTTTCCAGTATTTACTGCCTTTCTAAAGATTGGGGTATATTTCTCAGTTTGGTTTAATGTGTGCGATTGATGACGTTTCATAAAACAGCAGCTAATCCCGTGTTTTGTGAATTGAAGCAGATAGCATTAATTACCACCAATAAACTCTCAAAGCTTTGGAAGCACGGATTTATATTTAAGTTTCTGTGCCCAATTACTGCATATTGATACGATAGGCTTGTAATGATATTGATGCAATATGCTTATAATGATATTGATGCAATATGCTTATAATGATATTGATGCGATAATATTATAATGAAATTAATATGATATGCTTATAATGAAATTGATACGATGTGTTTGTAGTAAAATTCACCTTGATGAATACATGAGACTACTCTAATGTTTAACATTGTGTAATGCTTTCGAATGTAATCACTCGAATACTCTATATAAATTGAATGCAGAAATATTATTGACATCAAATATGATTTAGTATCAAATCATAGTTTTTGTTTGTTTATTTGATCCACTATACTGTCATTTTTCTTATCTTGTTGTTGTTTGTTTGTTTCGTTTTATGTGTGTGATGTTGTTGTTCTCTGTTCTCCATCATAATGTATCATGTATTCAATACGATTTGACTAGCCATTGTTTAAATACACGAAGATGCATATCCTTCGATTAATCTTATTGCAATTGATTAACCAAGTGTTTTCTAATACCAGTATTTTGGCATGAAGTCAGTTTCTAAGAATGTTTCTTTGCTATTTCAATGGGGTGAAAACACCAGCTGCCTGCCTTTATTCCTGTCAATTATCATCAAGGAAAGGTGTTTGCCATTTAATTCAACCTTTCCAAGGTGTCATTCTACTGTAAATTTATTGCGTATCGAATTAGAAGCAGAAAACATTAATGCCGTATGGCTTGCTTTTTGGCGGGCGTAATTTTGGCGAATGTAACAGATTTTGTATGGCTGGAAGTTGGCGGATTAAATGGTTCAATTTTGTGATTATCATTTTTGGACAGTTAGAATTTTGCGGGTTAAAGGGTTCAATATAGTGATTATCAATTTCAGTGGCTGGAATTCGGTGGTTTTAAGGGTTCAATTTGTAATAGTATTACTTTTGAAGGGTTCTGAATTGAACAAATTGTCAAGATGTTACAGATAAAAGGATTGGGCACATGTTCTTAAAACTTATATAGAACGCCCTCTCGTGAAGGGTTCAGTTTGGTTATTTTTATATTCATACGAAGCAGAATTTGTTAAAAAACTGGTACGGGATAAAAACATAAAACTTGCCATGTCCTTCAACCTTACATATAGATATATTGATCATGTCATTTCAATTAACAATAAGACTTTTCATAAGTATGTCCATATGGTATATCCCGACGAACTCGAAATAAAGGACACCACAGAATCTGACAGCTCTGCTTGGTATCGGGATATTTACTTAATATTGACTCTAATGGCAGACTGACAACTACATTATATGATAAACGTGATTACTTTAACTTTGCAGTAGTCAACTTTTCTTTTTTTGTAGTAATGTGCCACTATTGCCTGCTTATGGTGTATATGTTTCCCAGTTGATTAGATACGCAAGAGCATGCCATGCGTATGAGGACTTTTTAAAGCGAGGCCAACTACTAACTAAAAAGTTGATGTTGCAGGGTTATAACGATTCTTGTTTAAAGTCGTCATTTCGCAAATTCTACGGTCGCTATAATGACCTTGTTTGCGATTACAAATTATCACTAAGTCATATGTTAACTGATTTGTTTCATACCCTTTGTTAGACTGTCATTTTCCTACTAAATTTGACAACGGGTAATCCCGTTTACCTTGTTTCGACTAAGGGCTCACGGCGGGTGTGACCGGTCAGCAGAGGATGCTTACTCGTCCCTTTCACCTGGTCTTGCCTTCGCTTTTGTTGGAGGTCCGTGTTGCCCTACTCTCGACTTTGTATATAATTTTGGGACAATGATTACGTTTAACACATTGGTTTTTTTAACTGTCAATTTCGTGATTGCATTTGAACGGTCAAAATTCAGCAGTTAAAGGGTTCAATTTGATGTTATTAGTTTTGGATGATTGGAATGTGGCGTTTTAAAGGTTTAAATTAAATGATTCTTACTTTTAGACAGTTTGGGGGGGGGGGGCAGTTGAAAGAAGGATTAGATTTGGTGCCTACCTGTTATTCATTTCTTCATTTCTTTCTTCATTTATGTTAATTTTTACGACTGGTCGTTAAAAGGGTACATTTTGGCAATTATTAGTTTTGGAAAGCTGGAATTTAGCAATAGGAAGGGCTCAATTAGATGAATTTCTAAATCATATATATTTTGAAGCTAAATTGGCATCCTGACAATAAAATCCACTGCACTGCACAGTGCTGTGTTTGAAATATTTTATTCACACACTAGTCTTCGATTTCTTTTCAATTTCAACATCATCCCGGAAGACACTGACACTTAGTGAGTTCTATAAAACAGTATTAGATGAAGTAAGCCAAACTCTGCAACCCTGACATATCAGGAGGTTCCTTAATTTCTAGTTTGTTTAATCTTCCTCTCAAGAATTTTACACTAGAATGGTGACACTATTGCGGGTGAAGGGCTGCAAAATTTAGGCCGATGTTCTGCGCTTTTAATGGTCTTTGAGGCAGGGAGGGATTTTTATTGTGCTACACCTGCTGTAACACAAGTCCTTGTTTTTTTTTTGCGTTTCATCCAAAAGACTGTCCAATTTGGTCCGTGTTTTCCCAACTCTTCTTTTGCATTATGCATGCATTTGGGATTTACGAAATTGATCACTGTTCGTTATCTTTACCTTTATATCAGTAGGAACAGATCAAAGCAAAAACGTCATCATTCGAAGTTCCTGTGATGTGCATGTTTTATTCATCTAGACGTAAAGCAAGTATAATCTTCATAATAAGAAAAATTAATATCAAGGATTTTGCGACTGAAAATATTCCACATCAAGATTGGGGAATGAAAACACTCCGACTTCTGTTGTTTGTTTGACAATATCTCTATCAATATCAATGCTTAAAACATTTCTGTTACATGTGTATTTGTCCGATAATAAATGATTAAAACATTCCTTAAAGGTCGTTATCCTTAAGATATGGGGGCTGTATGGTTTTTATTATAACAGACATATGCAGGCAAATACAAATTTACTCGTACATATTAGATTTTATTTGTATATAAGAATGTTTGCCTCTTGTTTTTCGCCACATGCCTCTTTTTTTGCAGAAAAATACTTCATATTGAACACGTGGAATTCCTCATATCACTTTGTTTTGGTTTATTTTACAGTCCACTTGTTTTACATGTTAAGCGCTTTAGGGTAATCTGATTATATAGGGCGCTATATAAATATAGAATAATAATAGAATAATAATAATCAGAAAAAAATCATTGCATAACATTAATTTTCCTGATTATTTACACTTGATGTCTCACTTCTGGGGTTGAATAATGTATATGTCCGAGGTAATCTGTGCACAGAATCACTTTGCCTTCAGAATCACGACAAGGAAGGAGAGGCCAAACATCTGCCAACGAACACTCGTTTGACTTTGTCATCAGAATATTTGCACATCGAGGGTCAAAATCTCTATGACACCTTTACGTAAAGATGCAAAGTGAACAGCCGAAAATATTTGATGAAAGATGAGGAGATCATGGTCAGCTGGCCACTTTTGGTTTCCTTGGACTGCTTCTTCCAAGTTTCCATTTTCTGCCAATTCCATAATCAAGTTTACACATAATCAGTTATGACAACATCCATTAACATGATGATACTTTTGTGCTTTAAATTTGACCGATTTTTAAGTTCATGCATTATATAAGGATCACTAGAAATGTCTCCACGATACAGAATCTGTTTCATTGCAAGCAATTGTTTATCTTTTCGACCCCGGACACAGACAATTTCACCAAATGCACTCTCGTCAATTTTGTGCAGAATTACATAAACATTTTCCTCCATCGTGTCTTTATGTTACAACAGGGAGACATAGAGCAACGAGGAACGAACAGGTGCTGTAATATTGCTTTTAGACAAGGGACGTGACTTTGGACCTGCTCCATAGTGCTATATCCACGTGGTAATACTTTAAGATTTCCGATCTTAGACAAACAAACCGCAGACAACACTTTCTTTCAACTTCACTCGATTGAGGTTTGTTCACGATGATGATTAGCGCTATCGGCTGTCAATCACGGGAGATAACGTCAATGACGTTTAATCATACACAGCGAACCTTGCGGGTCCCGATTATTAGAGCTAATACAAAATAGACACTGGCAAAAAATAAACACAATTTGATGAACATTGTTTTTAAAAAGTGTTTGAAATAATCCTACTGATTTTTGCAAAATTGATTTCTTCTATCCAATTTCTTTAAAATTTTGTAATTTCATCGCGATTTGATTGTTTTCGCATTAAGAGAGAGCATAGTTGAAAAAGAGACCGTCTGATTTAATATTCAGCTTAAAAGTACATCATATCTCGGAAACAAATTGTAGAACCGAGAACCGTTTATAATTCAAATTTAGGGCGAGGGCTAAAATAGACTGTGCCTGCTGCCCGATTCCAGTCATATTATTTTTAAAATGAAATATTGTTTAAATTAAATAGTTTAAATCTATATATGATATGAAATTACCCAGCTGTGTTTGAAATAGACTGCTTTATGTATCAATTTATTTATTTATTTATTGATTTTGTAGATTATCCTTCATTTTTTCATTTGAAAATTCATCGTATACATGTATCTTACGAGATCTACTAAGGATTCTAGCTAGAATAAGAAAAGTATGAAACCCATGACCTTCAACGTACATGCACATTCTCGTTATTGACAAAATGTTATTTCTTCAAAGACCTA
Source organism: Ostrea lurida (assembly GCA_903981925.1). Lineage (NCBI taxonomy): Eukaryota > Metazoa > Mollusca > Bivalvia > Ostreida > Ostreidae > Ostrea > Ostrea lurida. The sequence continues at coordinate 5,222 of CAJDSM010005672.1, read as the reverse complement.
CCACAATTATAAACCTGCTAATCATCTGTAAGCGGCATGTTTTATTCACATTTGATGGATTCTGTATGGCAAAGTATACGAGAAGCGTAAATTGAATTACCATCTGCTTTGTGTTTGTAAAGTACAGGCAGGTCAGACTCTTGCGCTGTAGTAGTAACAAGAACGGCAACTCATTAAAAATGCATGAAAAGCCCCCGTGTAGAGATTTACTTTATCTATACACGTCAAAGTTGTATATATTGAGCTGTTTAAAAAAATCAAAGAAGTAGGGGGCATAAGGGTCATATTCTGCTTTAGGATTTTCAAGAAATATGAAAGATTCTGGTTTCACACTTCTCTACTACGCATGTGCCAGTATAAGATTATATTTCCGAATCAACTAATCCTGACTTTGCCTTTGGTGACGTCATATGAAAGCTGAAAATGAAGTCATGCATACTAAATTATCATAATATATAACACTTGGTCGAACTGCTCAACCAAAAATTTGCTACAGGTATTTAGGAAATCGACACATTACGAAATGATGCCTGTGAGAATTTCAAACTTTTCTGATGTATTTACATATGATGAGATTTTATATCATATCTCTCTAACTAAGATAGCCCGCGATATTTTTGTATTTGTCATAAACCCTTTCATCATCTGCATTGCATTTGAAATGAACTCCCCTGCAAATATATTTCTTAATACAGCTTTGCTGGATATGACAAGTTTATTACGTGAGTTGTAGCTTTTCTAACATCAGTGAAACATTCCAAACTCGCCCAATTCCAAAATGTGTGACCTAAAACACTGAGGTACCTTAAGGCGGCTTTTCGACTTTACAAGATGCTAACAAAGAAGGCATCCTAAGTGTTTTAAATTGTGACTTATAAAACCCTTGACAATGTCCCAAATTGTTTTGCTGAATGCATGGTAACTTTTTGTTTGATTTTTGTCCGTTTATCCTGAATGGGCGATCCCAAAACTGAAAGAACATAAATTCATTTAATACTTTTTAAAAAAAATACCAAGAGACAACTTGGGACGAATTTTAAATCTTGGTGAGATTATTTTCCAGTGTCTGGAAACCCAGAATAGATACTTTATTTCTAACAGGTGCTCTTGTTTAAGTTACAATATGTGTTTCATACATCAGCGAAAAGTACATTTCTCTTTCATTGAAAAAGATAAATCATACGAGGTAAAATAGGAACCAACTTAATTTTACATCTGAGTTCGACGCAAGTGAACATTATACAGTTGTTGACTGGGGTAGAGGGAAACAGTCGATCTGTTGGACCGGAATGCACGCTGTTGCCCAAGGCCGTAGGCAACAGCTTGCATTCCGTTCCAACAGGTCGACTGTTTCCCAAGATTCTTGCCAACAACTATTTTGTTATACCCCTTACTAAACAGTAGAATTTCTTCAATAAACCTATGTCACAAGATTTATCCCGAAGAGACAGTGATAAGTCCAAAGTTCAGAGATAATCACCGAGAATATATTGGGACCAAACGCACAGCTCTTGCGTATCGAATCAACTGGGAGATATACACATGATAAGCAGGTGATAGTGGTATATTACTGCATGGAAAAGGAAAACTGACGATTGCAAAGTTAAAATCATCACGCTTGAGCTTATTAGATAATGTAGTTGTCAGTCTGCCATCAGAGTCAATATTAAGTAAAATATTCAAATATGAAGCAGATATGTTAGACTCTGAATTTGAATAAATAATTAATATTTTTTTTCCATTTTAGAAAATAGTAATAAGTCACATGACCTATGGATGACCCTATGGAGTATCGTCTCATACACACAACTCAAATCTTTATCCCCGAAATGTCAACTGAGCTGAATCACATTAACGATAAGGCGATGATAACGAACAGGGACCAATCTCATAAATCGCATACGGAATTGAAATCTAGAGTTGGGTGAACACGGACCCCTGGATATATCAGAGATAGGATCAGATGCCTTGGAGGAGTAAGCATCCGCTGTCGACCGATCACACCCACCGTGGAACCTTTATCTTGATCAGGTATATGGAGTATTCCGAAGTTAAAGTTTGACCCAATGACAGGTTGTGTTGGCAAACTAGATCGTTATAACGACCATTAAAATTTACTCCAGCATGACATTAATACCAAATTCAGAGTATTTGTGCGTGGAATCAGAGAGGAGTTTAACAAAGTAATTATTTGAATGACTAATCGCTAGTTCATTATAACTCAAAGGACTGAACTATTTATTAAAAAAAACCGGTGGGGACCGGGTTTGAATCGATCTCCAATACCCCTTCCTAGACGTAAGAAGCGACCATATTGGCGGTCCTTCAGATGAGACCGCAAAAACCGAGGTCTCGTGTCGCAGCAGGTGTGACATGATAAAAATTCCGTCTTGTTCAAAGGCAATAAGCGTCGAACACAGGCCCAAATTTGCCACCCTTCACTACAAATGGTGACATCTCCACATGAGTGAAAGATTCTCAAGAGGGACATAAAACAGTATACAATCAGTCAATGAATCAACATTATTAGAATTATAACGGATTTGGCTTGAAATAGTCGTACACGATTAACGTCATAAGTCAGTCCAAGTAATTACATTTATAGATGAAATATTAGTTATCTCCATTTGCAAAGGTTCAGAATTGAATCAGAACTTCGATTTTTGAAACTGGAAACGGACTTTGCATAAACTATTTAGCCACAGGCAATTATATCGCTTGGTGCCTTATTACAATAGATAAAATAAGAGTAAAGGTATAGAAATCCTTTTAGAATTATTAAACAAACAGCATGATAGTTGCGCTTCAGTTGCGTGCAATGTTTCCATAACATTACTCTAACCGAGCTGGCTAATATAATTGAATACTGTTTTGCTATACAAACTCTAATTCTGATCAGGTCATATTGTCGGATTAGTGCGTTTTTATGCAAATATCAGTAATCATTCTATTGAGACCAAATGACCAGTTGGTGAGTAATGTTAATGAAACATTGCACGCTCACTGAAGCGAACTATCATTGTGTTTGTTTAATAATTCTATAGGCTCAAAGTCTAGTTTTTTTTAAGTGGGCTATTTCCCTCGGATATTTTCGGGTTCTAACAGCAGCTTTCATTGCTTATCAAAGAAAAGTCAACTTAAAACATCGAGTCGCTAACCAAATCCCAGATAATATTTGACCAATCACATTCCTCGTACCAAACTAGTCATTGAGGCGACCACATGGCTGTAAAAGTTGTGTAAGCAGACGCATTTATACATTTTAGTTCAGGATAGTTTGCGATTTAAAATTTTAAATTTAAATAGTTATCTTAAACAGTGACAGGATGGTATCTATACTATGAAATTGTGTACACAAGCTTTCACTTTTCTTGTAAGTCTCCGGACCCAGCTAAAAATCGACCTCTCTAAACCCGCCGATTTTTAAAGGAATTCCTACATACGAGGGTTGTCCGTAAAGTTAGTGTACATCCTTAATAAAAACTGACACACATTGCTAAAATATATGAAACTATTATTTTCCTTAAGTTTATGTTTCATTTCATTAATATGCGAAATTTCATTACAAACAAATTATTTCTGGAAGTACTCAGAATTTCTTGATGGAATTTGGTAGTTATATAGAACAATTACAATATGTTCGTATATTCTATGGTCGTTATAACAATTTAGTTTACCAATATGACCTACCATTGAGTCAAATGCTGTCTGATGTGTTTCATATCCATTGTTAAGCCGTTTTTCACACACTGATTTGACTACGGATTGTTCCGTTTACCTGATCAAGACTATGGACTCACGACGGGTGGTGACCGGTCGATAGGGATGCTTACTTCTCCTAGGCACCTGATCCCACCTCTGGTGTGTCAGGGTCCGTGTTTGCCCAACTCTTGTTTTTTGTATTCTATTTGGGACTTACGGAGATTGATTGTTCAGTCACTGTTCGTTATCTTTGCCTTTACATACATATAGGTTACGACGACACAAGATGTCCTATAAAAAGGAGTTCTATGCCTTTACTCGTATATATAAAAAACCAGGCCAACATTCATTTTATTGACTAAATGTTTTGGCGATTAACTGCAAGTCACCATGTTGATAAAAATACTACGAAGCCGAGTAAAAAAAAAGCCGTTCAATGCATAAAGATGAAGATTTATTGAGTTGAAAAGGTCGTAAAATTGTTCAAATCGGCAACATTTCGACTTCTTTTTATCGACATAGAGAACAAGAAATGCTCCTTAAAAGTTTCTGTATAATTTGATAATTATTTGACAAGTGAACACATTCATATGACAAGTCGACAAAATTAACAAAAACATATACGATATAATTATTTGACAAGTTACGGCAGAAACATGTCACCATACTTTAGGACTGGTCTTTGTACACAGATTTGGTCACTTATATGTGGTGTCAGTATTTATTGCAGTGTTCGTCAGTAGCAAGGGCATTTTTATCAAAAATATATAAATTGTAATATGTTAAAAAAAACCATCCTGCAATTTCATTTATACGATGTAGGTAACGAAAACATTTGCATTGCTTTACATTTCTAATTTGACACATGGGGACTCGGGTGAGATTAAGTCCTCAGTACCCTTACTCTTCGAAAGATTCGACCAACGTTATAACTGGTTTGGTCCTTCGGTTAAGACCGCAAAAAACTGAGGCTCAGTGTCACAGGAGGCGTGGCAAAATAAAGACCCCCAATCGACCCTTTCTAATTGTCTTGTAAATATAGATCAAGTATCGATTTGGCTTTCATAACAAATCTAAGACTAATAAATTGCACTATACATTTACTACCATATTGAAGGTTCTGTATGTTTTAGGTAGGGCATCGACCCTATCGCCAATATAACCCAGACAACCTTGACAATAATGTAACGTCAACGTTAGAACTTATACAGCCTTGATATTAATGTGACGTCAACGTTAGATCAGAGATAACGAAGACATTAACGTGACACTTTTGTTTACAGTTAGAGTAATGTACATGCTTAACTCCTACACCTGCCAAAAGCAAAGACAGGAAACAGAATCTTTGGCGCAAGTTCTCATCTATGTGCATCTCATACTTGTGAGGGATCGGAAACATTTTCAAAGTTGTATGAGCGATAAAACCCCATCTAACATCAGGGGATTTAGTTTATACGTGTATGGATGAGAAGTATTTGCTTGTTATGATTATACATATTATAAATAATATACGGTACCAA
>CAJDSM010005664.1:0-12731 GCA_903981925.1 Ostrea lurida | reverse complement strand
CCGATCAGAATGACGTTACAATATGTTTTATTCCCAGCAGGCACGCAACGTTGTTTCAACGTTGTATCAACTTTGATATCTAGTGGCGACTCGAACAACCATTTTTCAACGTTGATACAACGTTCTCATTTCGACGTTGATATTTCACGTTGCATTGAAGTTGAATCAACTTTTGAAACAAGTTTGGCAAGTGTTTATAATAGTTATTAATATATTTCGTTTTTAATTCATGTTAATCATTACTTTATATACGTAGTAAAATATAAAATTCATCATTTTGAGAGAGAATTTCAAACTATATTTCATGCCCGACGTCTAGATGACGTCTAGGTGACGTGTCATATAAAATTTTACAAACTGGCAAATTTAATAGAAATTCTTTTAGATAAAAATCAGAGAAAGATGTAAAAAGAGAAAAGAACAATTAAACACTGTTAATATTAAAGTTTACAAAATATAATTCATGCTTAAATTGCTAATATTAAGGCGGTAACTCTAATTCCGGCTCATGACTAAAAAGCGCTTTTTGGAAGACATAATGTAAACAAAGGTGATGAGTCCGAGCGATTTGTGAAAAAAATGTTCAGAAGGTGATAAAAGCATGAAATTTTGCAAATATCTTCTTTAGGTTTAAACCAATAAAATATAGGAGTGGACCCACTCGAATAATTCAAAATGGCGGCTTTTGACGCCATTTTGAAAATGATGCGACAAAACTGAGAATAAATAAGAAAAAATTTTTATTAAAAATTAGTATAAAAATGTTCAAAAAAGTATATAACAGGCGGCCATCTTGAGTGGCGGCCATCTTGGAAGCGATTTTTTATTTCTCTCTTTTCCATACCTTAAAAGCGATAATATCCATGCATCTAATGTTACATGCACCTAGGCCATGCACAAAACCCACGCACGGGCTGCGTCGCTAGTTTACCGGGCGAGTTATACCAAGAGTGACTCGCGCCCAACTATTACATCCCCCCCCCCCATTTTCTCATAAAGGATGGGATCCATAGCCTAAACTTCCTTGAACGGGTAAACAAGATACCAGTGCACTACTCCGGGTTAAAACCAAGGTAGGCAGGACCGAAGCCCACCACAGAAAGCAACGGGGCACATGTGACCGCCTAGATAGGGTTTGGCGCAGTCTGAATCGTGTCCAGAGGTCCCAGGCGAACGGCAATCTTCCCACCATTCCACCGCACGTACTTCAAAGAATGAAGGAATCTGTTATCGGCTACTAAACAGCCCTAGACCACTCCACCAATATGACCGGGCGGGATACTAGTATCCTCCGGGCTGTTCCTCAGACTCCAGAGTCTGGATTTTTCCAAGTCAACGTTCTGCGGTCTCGAGATCCACTCGGATTCTTTTGGTCCCACCTGTAGCGAACAACTTCCCTCTTCATGGAAATGGCGCTCAAGCTCAACGCTAGCACCCTTTCAATCCTTCTTGCAACTTCGCAACTCAATCCAAGGAGTTTACCAGGCAGATCCGGGAGATTTCCACTAGCATGACAAGTGCGAGGTATCAGCAGAATCTCAGAGAGGCTAGTTCCACATATAATCTGCCAACTTCTAGTGGGAGACATAAGGCTATGGATATGGTGTGGACACATATCTTCTGAGCAACCTCACCCCAGCCTCGTCCTGGGAGTCCGCTCTTTGCAAAAGTAGTCCTATCCCCCCCCCCCGCACCTCTGGAGAGAATGCCATGCCTCAGGTCTAGTTTTGCTTACATTATCGCAGGAAGTTTATACAAGCAACATGGAGCCCTTCAAGGGAGCCACATACAGGTTCAGCTATTGTACATTAACCCCCACTTGGATGGGGAATGGGCCCGCAATAAATCCACTCAGTCCCCAGTATGCAATTTTTCCTAGATCCACCACGGGCTTTGCACGTAGGTCCTGAACCCGAATTTGCACTGTATATCTCATTGAGTGTCTCACCTGGCTAGTGGTGATGTACCGATTTGCCTTCCCCTGGAATCCTTCTATCTTAGGGTCATCCCGAGCTCACTCATCCCGGTTTCTCGGGTTCACTCCTTGGTGATTAAGCTTCAGATCTAAACCTCTAAGCTGCTACCAGCCTACCACAAATCCGATTCCTATCTTCTCTACTGTCCTCGGAAAAAGTGGGGTCTTAAAACGCCACATGCCTGTACTTCTCCGCGCCCTGGTTTCACGTGTCTTGGGTGTCTGGTCTTAAGTTGTATGACCATCTTGCCTCTGCGCTCCAGGAGACATACACAATCTTCCTAAGGAGCACGAACATTTGATTCTTTGGCAGCGAAAGGATTTCCTGACTAATGGGTTCATTGTATGTATCAGACGATGACCTAGAATCACCCTTAAATTCAACCCAGCTTTGCTACACTTAATACAAATTGGGGAAGTCCGATCTAACAATGTGTGCGATAACGCCCTTGGGAACATTTACAGTCCCCCCGCGCTGTATTCTGTCCAACAACTCTCCGAAATGTTCCTGGGAGTCGGGGTCTGGAGAAGGGTCCCTTGCGCTACTCCCTTAACGTTATTTCGGCTTTAGGGGAAAACTCCGGCGATAATGCTGGAAATACAGCATTCACAACAGAGGCTGTTTGGACTAAAGATTGGTTTGCCCCTGTACAGAGCATAAAGCCCTGCAACACGGTCTTTCTGCTCCATAATACAACCGTAACAATGCTTGGGGATAACATAAGGTGAGTGAGTTGCCCGAGTTGCCAAAGTGAGCAGTTCTCTACCAATTTCTACTTGACTGGGTGGCGACTGCAAGTTAAGCTGGTGAGTTATGTCTGGTACTGAAGACCCATACATCTCTCGAATTTTCCCACGTTTTCTCCAAGACAGGTTGGTTGAGATATCCAGTAGCAGCGTGTAATAGTCACCGGCGGCTCCCTCTGGAGAAAGCAGAAGTGGTCATGTTGCTCATCTTCGTCCACTGGGCGACTGTGGATCAGCTCACAAACGTCATCAAAACGATTTCCCACTTACCTTGTCATCTTCATTCAGATCCTTCTTTCTAGACTTACGCGTCAGAGAAACATAGGTGCTACCGGTGGCGCTGTCTGTGTGGGGTAAGATGGGGCATACGTTTAGGGGGCAGCTGCTGACCGAGGAAACTGTTCAGTTGCTGTTTGCTCTTTCGGCCAAGAAATCCCTGCGTCCCCCTCCCTATCCCTTCCGGGCTGGACAGGCTGAGCGTAGTGGTGTACTAGGGCAGTTACCAGTGATTTCTGGGGTCCGCCAACAGTACTGGATAGAACTTGCTGTAAACATGAATGATCCACCATATCCCTGAGAGGGCGTCGAGGAATAAATGGATGGTTCTTTAGCATGGAACCGATAACTCTATTTTTAACTCTGAGAGGGATTAGTGTGCAAAACGACTAGGAGCATCACCCCCAAACCAGACAGGTGACGTCTCACTTTGGGGACATGAGGTAGATAAAACCTCCAGGCACGGGTCATAGGGGTGTTCTGAACTCACCCTTACTCCGGGTTACCTACCATTCACAATCTAAGAGAACGTGGGTCTCACATGCCACCTGAGAGAGACCCTGTCGAAACACAAGTAGACTGATAACCGCCATACCTAGTCGTAGTGCTTAGTGACCAAAATCAATGATTAAGTAGATCCACCCTTCAGGGATTCTAAGAAATTTATTTGTGTGCAAACTTTACAATTCTTTCTTTTTCACTCATTTATAGTTAAATCTAGTTATTTATGAAAGAAAATGTGTATGTTGCCACCATTATTTAAGGTGTCAGACACCAAAAAACAGAAGTGTAGGTTACATCAGAAAAATCGCACATTTTGAATAATTTTTCGGTAGAACAGAATTGAATAAAATAAATAAAATGACAAATTTTAAATGTTAGCAGTTTAGAAAAATTGCCTATTTGTAAAATATGCATCAATTTAACGTGCATATTAGGAAAATCAATGTAGAAACACCTAAGGTAGAGATTGCCACCATAGGAGTTATTGCCCTTGACAATATTTTTTTCCTTATAATTAATTAATTATCTATGGGAAATAGCAATTTTTCACCATCAAAAGTTTACCAAATTATTTATATATCCAGTGAATGAAATTCCTTTAGAAGAATATTTCTATCATGTGCAAAGTTTAATGAAATAAAGATTTTTGAAAAAACCTTTGACATCACACGAGGCTGGATCTCTTAAAGCAATAATGGTTGTCTTGGAAAATGTAATGTTGTTAAAGCAGCATCATTAGTTGTAAGCATCTATGCAATGTTGAAAATTGTTGACAGAGAGTAAATGTTTAATCATTTTAATATGACCTTAATGATCATTTACACCTGTTTAGATGCAAATATTAATTTGAGCAAGATTTAGTGTCTATTAAGTATTTTTATCTTAGATTTGAAGATTTTTCCAAGATGACCGCCATTAAATATGGATTGTTTTTTCGTCAAAAATTTATGTTTGATGTGAAAATATCAATCGGATGTATTACAAATACCAGTATTTCTTTTCTTAACTGATAAAATCACTTTAAACCATCAACATATACTGTTTTATCATTTTGGTGTATACGCTTTTTTCAAATGGCCGCCTTTCCCGCCATTTTGGATTTTTCGAGTTGGGTCCACTTCTGAAAATGTTTGTTTATGATCTCAGCTACCCACCATGCCAAATGTCATGCTTTTACACCTTTTGAGCAATTCGGCCAAAAATCTGCACAAATCGCCTGGACTATGATGCGACGGAGGTTATATCTTATGCGGGTACATGCGTTGGCTTGAAACAGGTAATGATCACATAATTTGATATAGAGTAATAGGGTCGATAGTTAAGTAGATTTATTTTTGATATGAAGGTGCGAGATATTGATTCACAAAATGTATTATCTAGAAGGTAATTTTACATGTGTGGCCATGTTGCTGCAACACACTATTGACAAAGTATGCGCGTTACTAGATCTATCGTCATGCTGATCGTAGCATATGCAATATGCATCATACAACATAATATACTAACGTTAAAATTGTAACTTGCATGTCAACTTTATTTAGTTAAGAAATAATGGATGGATCTAACATATTAGATACAGTCGTGATCCAGGAATTTCAGAACCGGGGGACGCAGTATAATTCTGGGGTCTGGGGATTGATTTGATGCCCCTTTAGACATACCGTATTTTTTGTTATGAGAGTAGAGAATAAAATGCGTATTGTAAACATTGCATGTTCACTACTATTCAATTATATTCGTATCATTGTGAAAAACAGACCCCCCCCCCAATTTCAAAATGGGGGGCACGCGCCCGATGCGCCGGCCCTTATCCGCCTTTGAGATATTATATCTAATAGAACACACATATTTAGGTCAAATCAGACACCACAAAAAATCAAAGTACTAAGAAACACTAGGCTTGGTTTTTAATGATGCTGTAGACATGGGTGTAGGAACCGTGGGGGGGGGGGGGGGGGGGGGGTAGGGGGGGGGGCAAAAGTATGTTTTTGTCCCCCCCCCATTTTTTGTGAAATTAATTTAATTTTCTCATAACAACTTTGGTTCAACGTTGAAATCCGACGTTTCAACGTCAGATTTCGACATCTTTCAATTAACAAAATCAAGCATCTTTCAGCGTCATTTCAACGTCGAAATGCGACGTTGTTTCAACGTTGAATCAACGTTTGATGTGCCCGCTGGTTGTTCAGTTTTCAATTTTGTTGCTACGACAATATTAGCCCTCATATAAACATTCATTTTTCTTTAGAATTATTCAACAAATGGTGTCGAGGCAATTTATGAAATTGAATCGACTGCAAGTAATTTTTTTTTGTTTGTGTTATACGAAATAAAATAAGCTTTGAGAGTTTAAGCAATTAAGGTTAATCGGTAGTTTTTCGCCTCCCGTTTTAATTTTAGAGTGCGACTTACTATTTCCGTTGTGAAATTTTTGCTATTGCATGTAATCAAGATTTCACAGAAAATAAAGTTGTGATTTGAATGTGTACATGTATTGGTTAAATCACTCCAAGAATATTTCACTCATGAGGTAGGACGTAACTGATACCAGTGAAATGGTTTAAAAAAAACCCACAATAATCTGCTTCTGTGTTTTCTGAAGCATTTTAATTTAAATGATTTTTACTTACATCACACTGCCTTTATATAATTAGCATATATTTAGAGTTTAATGATATGTATATGACTATTTGTACATGTATCGGTGCCTTTGAAAATGTCAGGAAAAAAGTTAGACATCACATTTACCCCCCCCTCCTTTTCTTCTTGCAGTATTTCAGAATCTGTATTTTATTAGGTCACCTGAGTAAACTCAGGTGACCTATTGCAATTGTTTTTCGTCCGTCGTCGTGCGTCGTTCGTCGTCCGTTAACAATTTTAACTTCTTCTTGAATAACTACTAGTCCAAAATTATTTTCAAATTTGGTATGAAGCTCTTTGACAAGGGCACATAAATTGTAAATTTTCAGGTCTCTTGCCCCAATGGGGCCTGGGGGGGGGGGTGGGGTGGGGGCAAAAACTGTCCAAATGTGACCAATTTTCAAAAATCTTCTTCTTTACAAAACGCACATGCCTGAGAGAAACTAAATGCATAGTGATGTAGAGTAGGAAGGCTCTACCAAAATTGTAAATTTGGTTGATCTCCGGGTAGAGGTTCTGATCCCAGGCGGGGCCAAACTTGGTACATAGTGTATATGTGTAAAAAATTGAAAAACATCTTCTTTAATGTATTAATAGTATTATTAAACTAAATGAATATTTAGAATGAGCAGGGAGTTTTTTCTATTATATTGTAATTTGGTGACCCTAGGGGTAGGGGTTTGGTATTAGGGTGGGGCTAAAAATGTCATTGATGAAATGTGTTAACAATTGAGGCATTTTTAACTTCTTCTTGATAACCACCAGTACAATTCTTTTCAAATTTTGTATGAAGCATATTTGGACAAGGGGCAATTAAATTGTAAATTTCAAGTCTTTTGCCCCCTGGGGCCTGGGGTGGAGCAAAAACTGCCCAAAAGTGACCAGTTTTCAAAATCTTTTTTTTTACAACCACACATGTGCTGAGAGAAACCAAATGCATTATTGTAGAGCAGGAAGGCCTTTACCAAAATTGTGAATTTGGTGATCCCCGGGTAGGGGTTCTGACTCAGGGCCGGGCCAAACTTGGTAACATAGTGTTTATAATAAACATTTGAAAAGCATCTTTTTTAATGCTATTGATATTAATGTGAAACTAAATTGAATATTTTGAATAAATAGGGACCTTTTTATCAAAATTATAAATTTCATGATCCTAGGGTAGGGGTTTTAGTATTAGGGTGGGGCCAAATGGTCAATTGATGAAATGTGTTAACAATTGAACATTTTTAATTTCTTCTTGATAACAGCAATTCCAATTCTTTTCAAATTTGGCTTGAAGTATCTTTGGGACAAGAGGCACGTAATGTAAATTTCAGGTCTCTGCACCCCTGGGCCTTGGGGTGGGGCAAAAACTGCCCAAAATGAACAAATTTTCAAAATCTTCTTTCTTTACAACCGCACATGTTTGAGAGAAACAAATGCATAGTGATGTGTAGAGCAGGAAAAACCTTTACCAAAATTGTAAATTGGTGATCCGGGGTAAGGGGGGGGGGCAAACTTGGTATATAGTGTTTATATGTAAAACATTTGAAAAAGCATCTTTACAATGCTATTGATATTAATGTGAAAGTAAATGAATATTTGGAATGAGAAGGGAGCCTTTTATCATAATTATATGTACATGTTATATGCATTCTACAATGAATTCCATACCACATTTAATTTATACATTAGTAGTTGTTTTCTTAAACGTTTTAAACTTCTCATTTTAAATTTGTAACGGGGGGGGGGGGGGGTACTGGTATTACTGGAATCAGATTTATGTCCATCCGTCTGTATGCAGAATGGTTCCCAGACTTTTAGTATTTAGCCTTTTCCACCTACAGTCACCATATCATGCATATGGTCTACCCATGGGACAAAGTGTTTCCTATTGAATTTGGGGTCAAAAGGGCAAAGGTCAAGTGCACTGGACATCAAGTAAGCCAATATGGTTTCCGGTTCCAAAGCATTATCCTTTCTACCTAGAGTCACTATTTCATACCATTATATACTACTCATGAGACAAAGATTTCTTTATTGAATTTTAGGTCAAAAGGTCAAAGGTCAAGCTCACTGGACATAAAGTAGCAATATGGCTTCATTTATAAAATTCTTGAAACAATCGTGTGAGATTGAAATGATAATCTTCCTTGTGATATAAATAGGAATCATATGCACTATATTGAAAGATATTATCATGTGAATAAAATACTCTGTATATTGAGACTTAATAAATGCAATGAGGACTCCCTGTGTGGGCTATGATACTCAGGTGACCGTTGTTTTTCTGAAAAAATTCTCTCTCTCTCTCTCTCTCTCTCTCTCTCTCTCTCTCTCTCTCTCTCTCTCTCTCTCTCTTCTCTCTCTCTCTCTCTCTCTCTCTCTCTCGTCTCTCTCTTCTTCTTCTCTCTCTCTCTCTCTCTCTCTCTCTCGTTTTGTTTCGATTTGACTTCGTTTCGGTAGGTATCATTTCATTTCGATTCGCACTTCAATCGTACCAGAACTTTAAGTAAAATGAGTGGATCACCCTGACTTGACAGTATGCTCATCTACAAGTCACAATGAAGTATTGTACACAGTTTTAAGGCTATTTGCTATACAGGAGGAGGAGCGTTTACAAAATTTTGGAAGACAGATATAGAAATAGAACTGACCCCGGGGTCACGTTACAAATTCAGACTTGGATGCAAGTCAAAATGTTCTATTCATATGCAAGATGTTCATTACTTTTCATCTAAAACTTTTAATCTGCAGACACTAGCAATTATTGAATAACAATTTCATTTTGGAAAAGTTAACTTCTAAATTATTCCCTCGCAATATTCAGATTTCGACTGAAGCCGATCCTGGGCCAGGCCCCAGTATTCCCAGGAGACCGGTATTTCCTCTCTACAAGCCTTTGTATTATTGTCCCCTTCTGATACAAAGGGACTAGCTAATGAGCAAACGTCGTCAATCAATACTCTGTTGTTATAGATCATTTATATTCTCTCTGTAAATATTGGCATACAATCTTGATTTTTAATCCAATTTGTTATTTTTTTTTTAAATTCACGCTTTATGCTATTGGCTTTTACCTTTTATCTAAGCTATTTGATGCTCTACGGTGCATATTGAATTAGAATTCAACATCTTTATATTTTTCTTTTAGATGTATATCATATTTGAACATTTCAAAAAGGATTATTTTAAATAAAACAAATTCCAATAAGTCTGCTATCTCCATTGGGAAACTGAACATATGTACTTTGGTTTCTTTTCATCTATAATACAACAACACAAATGTTTTGTGAAATTAGGCATCTGGTTAACGCCAAATCAAAAATTTAAAACTTAAAGGGATTGTAAAGCTCCTTTTGGTGAAACTTTTCTCACCGCGAATCATCTTATTCCTTTCGAATATAATCAATATATATTTATGAATGATATTTTTCAACTCATAGATGACTGCATATTCGTCAAGAGTTACACATGGAAACTACTTAAATAGTAAATTGAATTTTTGTCCAGGAAGCTAAAAATTAAAAGGGCAGAATTTGCAGATTGCAATTGTTTTAGATTTGGGAATAAATGCAGATAAATGCATAAAATGGGGAATTTTAAATGACTCAATTTGTACAGGATGTTTCATAATATATGTTACGTTTTGAATCTATAATTGAACAAACACGGGAACAAGATAAAGAAAAAAGTTTGTATCATATGTGTATCCATTAGATTTGTTGTGAATATTTTCAAATTTAAGCGGACATTTGAATCAACAACTGAAATTTATCAAATTTCTTAATTACGTCATTTTTATCATATCCAATCTCATAACACCACATTTTACAGTAAATGTTTTAAATGACTACAGTCTCTTCCAACAAGAGAAATTTTTTTTGGATATGTTTCGCATTATCACACATTTTTAATAAGACACTCCTTAATATAAAATTTGATGTTCCTTTTGAGTTCGTTCAGTGTCTGACTGTGGTTTGGGGCTGTATACCCTATCTTTTAAGAATCATATTAGAAAAGGGTCCTAAGGATTTAGATCTGGTGAACCTGGAAGCCTTACTTTTCGTTTCTGTACGATATTAATCTGTCCAAAAATGTTTTTTCTAACCAGTGTAAAAAGCAGAATGAAGTGTGAGATGTAGCTCCATCCTGTTGAAACCAAATGGTCTGTAGATCGCCATATTTTCTTTGCAAGTTAGGGTGAAATTAGGTTCTCAATAAGTGGAGTAACTTCACTGATAAAAGCCATCGGTTTTTAAAGTCTTAAATCTTCCCGGGATGTCATGTCTTCTCTCATATACTGTCCCTGCTTCTCTTCTCAAACTTTATTTCTAACCTCCTGATAAGTTTCTCCTTTAGCATATGTTCTTTCATTTACCACTGAATGATTTTTGATGATTTATATTGGTAGTAGAGTACTGTTTTACAATTTCATCCTTTGTTGATCAGTTAAATCCATTTCAAAAAGCTTCAAACTGTGACATCATCATTCATGTTAAAAATAAGGCTAGTGATGCAATTATTTCCCGAACTTTTTCACCAAAATAAAAATGTTGGATTTGGTGTTTAAAATGATATATGGTATGTGTAAAAAGTATGGTAAGTGACAAAGATATTCAAAGTTAAAAATGTAACATATATTATGAAACACCCTGTATGAGTCACCAGGACTCATTTTGATTATTTTAATCATTGTGGATAAAATACAGGTAACCTCTACAATCCTTTAACGATTGTTGGCTAGAAATAATAACAAAATTTAAGAAAACCATTTATTCCAATTAAATTTAACTGCTTTTAACGATGTTGAATTCGGCGTTTTGTATGTAATATTGCATATTGAACGTTCAAGTAAATAGAAGATAAACTGTTCATAAGATAGGAATTCTAATTGTTTTGTATCAAATTGTGTAGGTTGTTTTTTCGTACATATTTTGACTGAATTTTTTCTTTCGCTTACGTGATCAAGAAAGACCCACAGTGGGTTGATCGGTCAAAAGGGATTTTTTTCTCCTCCGCATCAACTCTGGATAATCATTACAGCTTTTGTTTTCTAGGGATTTTGGCGCAAGAAACCACGTTCGCGGCCAAGAGACGAATAGGTAATTTTACAGTGACATTAGAGTGTATCAACAATGAATAAATTATTTTATATTCACAAACTACATTTCTCCACTTTGGAGGTTATTCTGCAACAACCACGAAAACTCGAGCTTTATTTCTTATATAACGAAATGCATGTATTTTGTTGTAAACCTTTTATTGTGTTTCTTTGCACTGTCGTGTGTAAAGGCGCGCGCGTGTGTGTAACACATCTTATCGTAATATATTGTATTATCAACAATTTTAATTTTTGTACTCTCCTATTTTCATTGACCTTGAAAACGTATTATTTAACTGTCCTAATTAGTAGAAAGTATTTTCTGACAAAAATTTCAACATTTACTTTGTCTACTTATTTGATAAAGAAGCACTGGAATACAGTGGCGGATCCAGAAATATCAGAAAGTGTGTGTGTGTAACTGGTTGGGAGTATGGAGATTGTGTGCGCTGAATCTGCTTGCTTATCTATACCACATATTTTGTTATTTAAAGAAACCTGTTCGAGGCTGTAAGCTTCAGGCTCTAAATTATCCAAAATGTTAGAAATCACTACCACCCAGCCTCAATAAATAGCCGCTAACTGAGATGATCACATATTTAGCTTTTCCAACATTGCATCTACTAGGTTGACAAATATAGTATTATATACATGTACTAGCTTTTGTTAATATCATATCAAGATGAATACTTGCAAGTTAATATATTGTGTAAATATTAAATCATACCCGAATTAGCGATGTTGTTGTATGAATCAATAGATACATGTATATGTAAAGAATGAAGTTATATTTATTTACTATATAGTATAATCAGTGATTTGGAGTCGGAGAATCCTACATCACAATCATCAGATGTAGGGTCCTTCATTATGATACTTTATAAGCGGATAAATTTACTCGCGGATTTTATTTTCCCACCACTAAATAAAGATTATAGTTAATTAAGGGTCATCAGTCGTTCATACGGTTTTTTTTTGTTCACATTTTTCTTAAGTAACCCCCCTCCCCCCCAAAAAAAAATTATCAATTAACATATTCCATTTTAAGTACAATTTATTACATACGAATTTTCTAGACTTTTGCATGTGAAAGGTTTCTCATATAAAGTGCTTCCATTGCCTGTGAAAATATTCTCAAGAGACACCCGTACTTTTATCCATACAATTTCAAGTCATATTTGGTGCGTATTTTGTTCCATATTTTATTTGCGTTCATTTATGCATTGATTTCTTTACAAAGGTTGAATCAAGCATTTTAAAACGCCTCGTTTCTGAATGAGAAAAGTGACCCGATATACTAATGACATAGCACTGTATATTTGTATACTGTAAACAAATAAAAAGTTCTGGATTTTAAAATGACGTTCATCAAAATGTACTTGCACTTCTTGATTAATAATATTAATAACTTGGAAATTCAACATTGACACGCATGCATACATTAAAATCACATAATGCAGATAGGGAGCAACAGTTGTGAAACAGCATTTTAAAGCTAGTTCCACG
>CAJDSM010005663.1:62-15517 GCA_903981925.1 Ostrea lurida | reverse complement strand
GCAAGAAAATATTATGACATTAGTACATAAGTCGGACTACAGGATCGATTTACTTCCCAAAAACCGACATATATATGCGAGTATATACGATATACCTTGCATTCCTATTTATGACAACCAAGGAAAAGTTATCCAAAAGTATTTAAAAGAATAAGTGTTTTTGAAACTTTTAAAAATGCCTCAAAAGTGCCTCTACTGATGAAAGACTTTCCTTACTACAAGTAACATGTGGCCCCATCCTACCCCCAGGGAAAACTTGAATCTACACTATGTCAGGAGGCTTTCATGTAAATTTCAGCCTTTCTGACCCAGTGGTTCTTGAGGAGATTTGTATATGACACCACCCTATTTTTTAATAAACTAGAATACTCCTCACTCAAAGATGATTTGTACCAAATTTGGTTGAAGTTGACTCAGTGGTTCTGGAGAAGAAGCCAAAATTGTGATTTTTTTTAAGACAGAGAGAGTTGGGATCTTTGACAAAGATTTTGCTATGGACATCAGTGATCATTTTAACATATCAAAGGATTTTGTCTCAATTATTAAAAGCACAAAGTAATCCTTTTCAAATCTCCCCAGATAGAGCATTTTATGCATCAAATTTCTTAATATTACGTACCCTGGATCTCGTGAGAAAATGGAAGGAAAGGCCACGTTCACCCGTCACCATCTATATCTGCCCCAACAACACACTGTGGCGACTCCTACAAAGAAGTTTACAACATGTAATATGTCTTTTGTACTGTAGAGCAATTAACTATTTCAATATTATCATATCTATGTTTGCCTTAGCAGACATATAGAAAAACTTTCATTAAAGATATACAGGCTGCCATAATACAAATACAAATTTTTTTGTGGTTGTAGAAATATTATTTAAGTTTACCTGTGCCTCAGACCAAATAAAATAAACCTTTGCAGCAATTTTTAATAAAACGAAACCATCTAAATTTGCGTAATAAATGAGCGTAGAATTTAATTCGCGGCTCGGTGCTTTTCCTCGGGAATATGAATCCATACAACCCCCTGCGCATGTCGCAAGAAATACCCAAAGCAGAGAGGTAAGCGCGTGTTTGTTACAATTGAAAATAACCTAGATTGATCGCTTATTTATCGTTACTAAATGACTGAGCGATAGAATGACTGTAATACGATGTAATTCAAGTAAATAAGATGCATATCTCATTCTAAAAATTTGTTTATGTGGCATGTAAATAAAACTATCGCTCGTATGCAATGTCGATTTGTTTACGTTCTAAACCATGAGATCGCGTTGTCACGTGGCACAGAAAAAGGGCGGCGCTATTCAAAAGGGGGCATTTACTTGTGGACTCCACAAATAAATAAAATAATTAGACTATGTATTGATATCTTTGAAAACGCGATTGAATACGATTGTGTATTTTTCGAATAAGTAATACTTTCAAGTGAGTTACAAAAATATTCAAGCATTTATTTTAATTGTGATGTAGTAAAAATGGCAGCTTGTATTCCTTTAATGAAAAGGTGTTAATTAATTCCAAGAATACAAGTTTGAAAGTTGAATCATGATATTATGCTTGAACTGCTGCATGTCGATAGTCAAACTCTTCCTAATCTTTAATAATATTAAGTTCTGTGGTCTGTATCAATGTTATAAATGGTGAAGACAGTTATGATTTTCATGCATTGTTTCAATACATGCTATAGAAAATAGTGCCAAAATAAACATTAAAAAATACAATGTAATATGTAATTCTGATTTCAGTAATATGAATATTGATAACTTTTTTTTTTCTTCAGTTTTCCTTGCATGATGCTCACACACAAGTTGTACCTTTGTATACTTATAACAAACTCTTCTGCATATTGTGTGTTCAAAACATCAAATTTATCAAAATTTATTGATCTAAGTAAACCAAGAAAAATTCAATATAATCTAAGTGACCAATTATTTAAAAGTTAAGTACACTGGCATTCTCTGGTGGTAATAAATGTTTAGCAGCTAATTAAATAACTAGTCACCTTTGAGGTACTTTAATTCCACACAGAGCAATTGGATACAATTATATGTTGCATAAAATCTTTTGCTTCAAGAATGTGTGGGAAGAGAGAGCAAGTTTTTAAGAACTTGTACTCGATCCTGTTGAAAATGTATTTAGAATCTATGAAACTTGGCAGATAAAATGACATATGATTTCATGAATAAAATGAAAGTTTTTCAAATTTTATCATACCATTAGGAGCTACTAATTGAGAAAGACTTGGAGTGTAAAATTAATTGCATACTACGTACTCAATCTGATGCAGCTAGCCATTTATTGATCTCTTCAGAGTGGTGCTCATTTTACTCTTCAATATCAATACTCCCTGAAATACACAAACCGAACATTAAAAACATAACGAACACTACACAGAAGAAAACATCATGCTATCTTTATGAAATAAAATTTGTTTTTTCCCGCGATAAGTCACATATTTTGTATTGACACACTGGTGGCGACCTCTGTTAAGTATATATAGAAGCCCGGATGTTGTTGCATTTGTGAAGAAACGTCAAAAACTTGAGGACTTTTATCTTAAATCAGGGCGCATGAGAAGTGTAGATACTGGTAGGAACTATAAATTCAATTACTAAATAACATATTTTAAAATGCGTAAATGTTTTAAAAGTCTGGTTATTGGACAAAACTACCAAGAAATTTGCACAGGTACCACATCCAGAATCATGTGTTTCCGCCATACATAGCCAAGGGCGCATGCGCTCGTATGGAATTATGGTAGAATTCAGCACGCCCACGTGATTTTTAACCAATCATTACAAAGAATTTTCTGATGACAAGTTGTTGTTGAGCCATGGTTGATGTACGTTGCGCCGAAAGTGGAAACCTTGTGGGACTTGTTTACTGACATTTCTCGGAGTTTATTGGAAGAATTGTGGCGATAGTTTGAAGTTTGGTAGAGTGGATAGCGAGGATTCATATCCATATCAACACAAATGGTAACAAATCGTATTTATTTGTGTAGAAAACGATTTTTCTTTGGGCGCGATGCCCAAATTTCAGAGTTCTAACCGTTACGGAATAAATTCATGGGATTTCTACTTCCCTTTGAATTTGTAGTGTGTTTGGTTGATGTTTTTTGTAGTATCTATAACAATACACGTTTTAGAGAGAAAAATCGGTCTTTTGGAAACAAGAATGACGTACTTGAAAGGCCTTGAAGTGTGTATACTGCGAAAGTCAGCAAAAGGTCCCATTCTTGGCAATGAGAAAGTCTCGTTGAGTTTCAGTGTGGTTTTGATTTCAGATAGTGTATATCTACATTGGTAACCGAGTAACACAATTGTTGTACTTGTATCAGTGCAGATGATCGTGACTGTGACAATACATGACCATGACGCGTATTGAAAATAGAAAATGAAAATGGCAGCCATGTTTAAACGGAATGACATTTTTCTCAATGTAGATTCTGAATCCGTGTGCACAGATTTTTTTTTTATTTGTCCGGAGTAGGGAGGAGTGTAGTGTTTCCATGTCACCAACATCCAATCCAAGAAAACAATTTTAGATAACCCCCTAATATTTTTGCTGTGTAACATGTCATATTGCCATAGAAATTCATGTATTAAGTGTTCTTTTATTTTACTGCTACTATAGGCAGGGGATGACCCTCCATTTTTACCAGTTGGCACTGAAGTTAGTGCCAAATACAGAGGGGCATTTTGTGAGGCAAAAGTGAAGAAGATTGTAAAATCAGTCAAATGCAAGGTGAGTTAGAGGTTGCTATTTTATAAATTAATTTTGCATTTCATGCCATTTGAGAATTTCCGATTTCACATCTTAGCACGAATCTAGGTCTGTTTCTTTGTAGCTTAAGTATTATACATTTTTTTTAAACAGATTTATCTGAAAGAGACCTTGACTTCCATTGTTGTGGTAGATGACACCATTGTAAAGGGAATATTGAAAGTAAGTAGTAAAGCCTAAACATGTTGTAGAATCATTTTATGAGGTCAGATTTTTGTTGCCTCGGATCTCCTTGTTGAATAGTTATTTTTTTATTTTAGTTCAGTTTCTAATGTTTGTAAAGATCAAAATTTTTGGCTATGTTCTCACTATAAAGGCAACAAAAATTATCCCCATACAAAATATAATGGTCATTATAGTATTGAAGCAAAAGGATTTAGAACTTGGAATATTTTGCTATGAAATTGAATGAGATTTGATTCACTTTGTTCAGGTTGGTGCCACTGTGGAATACAGGAATCCGGACAATGGGCAGGTTATGGAGGCAGTGGTCAACAAATTGACTGATTGTAGCATGTATACAGTGGGTGAGTGTTTAGAAGAAAATTCATATGTCAGCTAGACAAATTATTGTAGCGAGGTTAAGTAATAATGAATATTCAAAGAGTAGATTTTAATTTATACATCTTTTGAAAATATAAAGTTCTGTGAATCAAACGCTTAGATTCTTAGCATACAGGCAAATAAGGTTGGCGTTTACTTTCCAATTTCTGCAGTCTTCACGAAAACTTTTACAGAGCACATGCCCAAATTCCACAAACCCAAACAAAAGCTTTTTGCTGGCAAATAATTAAGCATGCAACTTTCACAAGCCCGTTCTCAAATTTACCAAGCACCGGGCTGGTGGGTTTTCGTGAAGACTGTTTCTGTTGGTGTCGAGTGAATGAGATTTATGCTCTCAGGATTGTACACAAGTCTATATTAGGCTAATTCCAAGTCAGTTGCAGCTACATGTACGTGGACTGAAATTTGTACATTGCGGATATGGATTCACAAACATTTTAATAGATAGACTTATTCATTTTAAGCCAATGGGGCACATGCTTCATATTACAAAGAAGAAGAAAAAAATGCCATTTTAATGAATGTGTTATTTTAAGATGGAGTAGCACATCATTTTGAAAAGAAGTACTACAGAAATCCATAAAAACCAGGAATACATTCCTTTTAGATTTGTTATTCCATAAATAGTTACCTTGGTGGAATAAAGTGTTAATAATGTTAGTCTGTAGCTGATCATTCCATATAGAAAAAATTTTTGGAAACAATTTATGTTGCATTAAAATTTTTGGGTAAATAAAGTAAATTTCACAATTTTTCATTTTCCTGCATAAAATTGTTTTCTAGTGTTTGATGATGGTGATGAGAAAACCCTCAGAAGGTCTCAGTGCTGTCTAAAAGGAGAAAAGCACTTCATTGAAAGTGAGGTATGGAAGTTTAAAAAAAAAAAAAAAAAATTCATTCATCTCAACGGAGTAGGTAAGGACTGGTCTTTATGGGTTTGAGTAAATCGTGTTTTTGAATTACAGACTCTTGACAATTTGCCTTTGTCTCACCCGGAGCACTTTGGAACACCAGTGATGAGCAGCAAGACTAAAAGAAGAAGTGGGCGACCTGTATTTGGGTATGATAATATATTGAATGTCATAGTTTGGTAAAATCCTATTTCATATCAATTATGCTTTAAGCTCATGATGTTAATGATGATCAGGCAAATGTAAAATGTTGCAGTTGCTGCAGAGGCTTTCCCGTTGAGATATCAGCTCGCAAATAGTCCTATTAAACTGTTCGACTTGTAAACTTACACCCTCATTGTCTTTTTACACTTTTCATCTTTATAAATAGAATTTGGATGACTTGCCCAAAGACCACATGCATAAAAATAATACCAAAGATTTAAGCTGGGGGGGGGGGGGGGGTTTTCTATTTTCAATATTACTGTATTCTTCATGTATTTGATCTCTGTGGTTTGGAGGGGGCGAATAAACTTGTTGTATAGATCTGTGTGTTTTGGAGGGGAGATATAAACTTATTGTATAGATCTTTGTGTTTTGGAGGGGGCGATATAAACTTGTTGTATAGATCTGTGTGTTTTGGAGGGAGATATAAACTTATTGTATAGATCTTTGTGTTTTGGAGGGGGCGATATAAACTTGTTGTATAGATCTGTGTGTTTTGGAGGGGAGATATAAACTTATTGTATAGATTTTTGTTTTGGAGGGGCGATATAAACTTGTTGTATAGATCTTTGTGTTTTGGAGGGGAGATATAAACTTATTGTATAGATATTTGTGTTTTGGAGGGGAGATATAAAACTTGTTGTATAGATATTTTGTGTTGGAGGGGAGATATAAACTTATGTATAGATCTTTGTGTTTTGGAGGGGAGATATAACTTGTTGACGTATAGATCTTTGTGTTTTGGAGGGGAGATATAAACTTTTGTATAGATCTTTGTGTTGGAGGGGAGATATAAACTTATTGTATAGATATTTGTGTTTTGGAGGGGAGATATAAACTTATTGTATAGATATTTGTGTTTTGAGGGGAGATATAAACTTGTTGTATAGATCTTTGTGTTTTGGAGGGGAGATATAAAACTTATTGTATAGATATTGTGTTTTGGAGGGGAGATATAAACTTATTGTATAGATATTTGTGTTTTGGAGGGAGATATAACTTATTGTATAGATTTTTGTTTTGGAGGGGAGATATAAAACTTATGTATAGATATTTGTGTTTTGGAGGGGAGATATAAACTTATGTATAGATATTTGTTTTGGAGGGGAGATATAAACTATTGTATAGATATTTGTGTTTTGGAGGGGAGATATAACTTGTTAATTTTTATGGATGTAGAAACGAGGAGGAAGATTCAGAGGAAGAGAGTACAGATGAGAGTCTCCCCAGAAGGGCGTCGTATAAAGGGCGGAACCAGGAGCTGGTGGGGAAGGTGTTCCTGGCCGAGATCGGCGAGAAGAAAAGCAGGTGTTACCGGTCCTGGTGGTCCTACCGGACGCTCACGCTACGGAACTCAAAACCAAAGACCACTTCCTGGTCAAGTCGTTCAAAGATGGAAATTTAAGTATTGATTGAGGTGTGCATTTACAGACAGCTCAGGTGGAACTTCATTGATCACTGGCCACTGGGGCCATGTGGAAATGGGCATTTAAATGGTCCTCTGAACACAGTGGGTTGTGTATAGAACGTATAACACACAGGTAAATGTCCACTTCAAAGGCCATAATTCCAAGTGGGCAGCCCACGATGGAAAGTGACATTCAAAATTCCACCTGAGTTGTACTGATTTAGTGAAACTCTTTCCAAAAAATAAAATACAAGATTTTTATTGTAATCTTAAGAATACTCATAGTTTGTAAACAGAGGTATGTGTCCAGAAATCAAAGCATAAGGCATGCTCTATTTATTTCAGCTATACATATATAAGGAAAGAACTGAAGGACTTCAGCAAAGAGGCAATTGCTAAGATTGAAGACAAGAATGCAAAGCAAGGTTATTATATTTTAGTTCACAGATTAATGGGCATAGACTAATTTTTTAGATGATTGACGTCATGAATAGATGAGCCTAAGGCTCATGTGAGCTTTTTTCACCTATTGTCTGTCATAATAAAAGTGTTAACATTATATATTTTCATTATATCCTCCAGAAATGCAGGTTGATTTCATCCAAACTAAAACATCCTAGGGTGAAGAGATTTTATATTTATTCAAACGAAGGTCAACGCCCATCATAGGGCAAAAAGAGGATGGGGTCATTTTAAAAATCTTGTTAAGAACCACTGGCGTCAGAAAAGCATAAATTTACATGAAAGGAAAAGAATGGAATAAAAATTTATATGTAAGGGGGAGTGTGAAAAAATTGTCTACCTCTGAACTCTTTGATTGCTAGCTTTTAGAACGAGCTGTCACTTTTTGATTCTAGCTTAGAACGAGCTGTCACTTACTCGGATAACCAGGAACTGCAGTAACTGAGAGAGAGAGGAGTTGCTGGGAACAGACGAGGAAGATTTCTCGGACGAGGAAGAAGTGAGTAGTGTTAAGACTTTAAAATCTGATCCAAGAAGTGCACTTACAAACAGCTGATCAACATATCAAGAATGATTAATTGTGTACTGTCAAGCGATATCTATGTTTTTTGACGGTGATTGTGTGTGTTTGTGTTTTGATAAAAACTTTTAAATATAAAGTCCGTTGTATTATATGATGTATGACTATTTGATGAGGGTGAAATATTCATACTGTGTTTCATTGGTAGCACACACTAATACTTCATGGAAAATGTTGTCCTAGTTGTACTGTGTTGACATGCATAAATTGTACCAAGTACAAATTATTAGGAGAGGTGCATGCTCAAACTCATGCTCTCTCTCTCTCTCTCATCTCTAATCTCTGTGTTTACAGGCATCAGATAATGAACCAAGTGAAGAAAAAGATCTTTTTATTGCTCAGTTGTACAAATTCATGGACGACCGAGGTAAGAGATTTACACATAGCAATACCCTGTCATTATCAAATAAGCAGTAATAATCGTATTCGGTGTGTGAGTAATGAACCCTTCCAATACTTTCACAGGAACATCAATAACAAAATAGCCAACACTTGGGAACAAAGACCTGAACCTGTATCGGCTGTTCAACATCGTGCAGAACTTAGGCGGCTACAATAAGGTAAGAGATGGAACAGAAGTGAACAAGAATAAAGTAACTTGTGGCAAACCGCAGGTAAATGTTGCCGTAAAATGGACATGGTTTACTTTAGAATAACGGTAACAATGTGCGTTTGCTCAATAGGTAACGAATCTGAATAAGTGGAAGGCTGTGGCTGCGAGAATGAAGACCGGGTTACCTTCACAGAACATGGTGGTCTCATCACTGAAAACCTCGTACAAAAAAGTGAGTTTTAATCCTCCTCCCCTCCCAGGTTTAAATCAGCTGAAAACTCATACAAAAAAACCTGCCACCCAGGCAAACTGTGTAGAGCTGTGGAGAATGTTAGTGATTATTAGCAAAATGATGAATTAAGAGCATGATATATATATTTGATGTTTTGCATACTGATGCTCAATGATTATTTACAGGTACTTGCATGCATTTAGGATTTTTTATCGGAAGTTGGGAAGCACATGGAACAATCAGTAGACCTGGCCGGAGTCGCAATAATTCCGGGAGAGAGGAATGGGGGTTTATAAAGGGGCAGATCAAGGAGCGGAAAAGGTCAGTTGTCGGACAATTGATGATCAATCCAATACAGACGGCAGTTTTCAACTCAGAGGTTTAAGGAATAGGGTTCATAAGGGGCAGATCAAGGACAAGAGAAACTGCTGAAAAGAATTGTCATGTATATTAGATATAAATTTATATTACAGGAAACTATTGTTGACAAGCAGACCCTTAGAGTGAGTGCAGAATCGGACACAGAAGATGGAGATTCAAGGTCGACAGATCTCCCCCGAAACGTGAAGAGGATCACAGCGGGATCTGGATTGTGTTCGGGAAAATAGAGAAAGGCGAGACGGTAGTAAAGATCGAGGAACGTACGACACGTTTAAAAGTGAAGAAGAGAGGTAAGAAAAACAGTAACTATCAGAGGAGGGAAAAGACAAAGTCGGCCAAGAAAACAGGAAGACAAAAGGAGAGCGAGGAATGGGTAAACGGAGGCGGGGAAACAGGAGGAGAAGAAAAGTAGGGAAGGAAACAATTAAAAGTACTCTGAGTCATTCATCATCATCGGTATTTTGTAGTAACGTGCCAGGTACTGGGCAATGCCCACTCAGTGACGCCCCCTCCAGTAGCTGGCTGTGCTGCACGCATGGTGATCTCACACAGATCTCCAGGTGTTTCTGTCGTGAGGGTCGTTGTTGAGAGTTTCAGTCTTTCCGATCCCTCTCTTGTCACCTGCTTCCATGTTCATGGTTCCCTTTCCACGACTTCCAGTTACTTGCATGACCCATGCTGTCTTGATTAGCTCCGCTTGACCGTTCCACGGTGCCATACCACCGGAGTCTTCTCTCCTTCAGAATGAGGTCCAAGTCTCAAGCCAAGAAACGTCAGTTAGCTCACTTGACCTTGGTGGTGGCCACATCTCGCTTCACGTTGCAGATCTGTCTGATCATTCCCTGTCGTTGCGCGCAGACGTTGTAGGTGTTGGCTTGGTCAAGGGCCATGTCTCGCTTAGCAATGGAGCATTGCAACTCCGCACACAAGTGCCGCTATACATTGACCCCGCTCCTTGTATGAGAAGGTGGCGACGACGAAAGAACTGGTGAGCATTCGTTTTAAAACTTTTTCCAATGCGTCTTCACACGTGTTGTGGTTGCAAGGTCCAGCCGCCGCTGCCGAGAAGACTGTCTCCCAGGAAGCAGAAAGAAGCTACGACCTCCAGCTTGTCGGTCCCACCTGGACTTTCACTCTGTGGTCGCGCCAGCAATGGTCTCAGCAGTTCCCTGGCATCGTCTGCGCTTGAAATCTGGGTCCTCTGTGAGGCGTTTTCAGCCCACTGCATTTCTGTGTACCCACTTCTTTGCAGCCTTTGGCAGAAGATGCTGTTGCTACCTACACCAGTGCAGCAAGACAGCACAGGGGGGACTTGCCTGAGTTCTGGAGAGGTCCAGACCAGTACCGCAGATCAATGATTTTTTGTCTTCCTTCATTCACTCTCAGACTCTTTTTCTCCATACCTTCCTTCCACGTCAACAGCCTACTGACACATTCCTCAAGTGACTCCGCTATGATGACTAGTCTCAGCATAAAGTCCCCAGAAAGCAAAATCTTGTACTGATTCAAGCTTAGACTCGGAAGTATAATTCAGATAAAAAGCATGATTAGTTACAATCTGGGAAACAAATAACTGCTGCTGACACTAATTTTTTTTTTGCTGGAGTCGATGTTAAAATTACAAGAACTTGTCAGTGGCAAGTGAAATTTTTTAAGTAGATAAAAATATATTATGATGATATTTAAATGGGCAAGATTTCCGGATAGCAGATGTCATTCACTAGCATAAATGTTGGAGGGGCAAGGATACAGATGTTTGACTAAAAGGTTTTCAAATTTTTATTCCATATTGATGTTCACAATGCTTAAAACTTTAAATAGGTATTTCTGCTTAAACTAAGGTATTTTCTGCTTATCAGCAAAATTTGACATGTCAGTTGTCGAAGTTTATAAGTGAGATACAGAGTTCACAATTCTTGTTACAGAAACAATTTCCGTGCCTTTTTTTTTTTTTTTTTTTTTTTAAGTTGAATTTAAAGCAATTGTCAATTCTGAACACAGCAACAATTTCTAGTGTTTTGTCACATCTTATTTTGGGTTCTAAATATGATTTCTCTATATAGCAGTCTATATAATGTGTGAACAACCTAAAAATCTAATGATTAAAATTTGAAACATTTAACAGACTGCCGAAGGAGATCAGCAAGAAGGAGGATGGAAAAAGAGGAAGATGAAGAAAACGGAAGACAAAAAATGGAGCCGAAGATAAAACCCAAAGTCCAGCAGTCAAGGAATCGGAGGTCAAACCAGGGTAAGTACAAAACAGAATCCCTACAGGGTGGGAATAAACAGAGGTCAACAGGGTTAGTACACACACAGAATCCCTACAGTGGGAATAAACCAGAGGTCAAACCAGGTAAGTAAACACAATTCTTCAGTGGAAAAAATAAAAAAAAATCCCTACAGGTTGGGAAATAAAAAATTCTCTACAGGTGGGAAATAAAAAATCCCTACAGTTGGAAGGAAATAAAAAAAAAATCCCCTTACCAGGTTTTGGGGAAATAAAAAAAACTTCCCTTTCGAATGAAAAAAAAAAATAAAAATCCTACAGGTTAGAATAAAAAAAAATCCCTACAGGTGAGAAATAAAAAAAAAATCCTTAGGTGAGAAATAAAAAAAAAAAAATCCCTTAGAGTGAAAATAAAAAAAAAAATTCCTACAGGTGAGAAATAAAAAAATCCCTACAGGTGGGAAAAAAAAATCCTACAGTGGGAAATAAAACTTGTAGATGAGAAAAACTCTACCATGTACACGGTAAACGTATCAAATGGTGTAAAGTATCCATGTTCATAATACACACTCAAATTAGAGAGATTTGACAATAACCAGGGTTTCCACCAGGTTACCAATGGAGCTTTCCAGAGCCTCATTTAATTATCTCACCAGACTTGGAAGCAACATCTGCCATCATTAAATTCGTACTAATTAGTACTGTTATTCCAACAAATTGACAAGCTGGTTTGGTTTATGTAGTCCTTGCCTCCTCCCTATTGATAAGTTACTAGTAATGTAACAGTCTTAAATTCACTGTTCACTGAAGTCAGTGAGTGACCAGTGTAATGAATATTGGTATAAAATCTGTTCACCTGCCTGTGGAATTGAAAAGTGAATACTGGCATGGAGCAAAATATGCATGATGTTGATTTGAAGTGTTCTAGGTTAGCGATTATCATAACATTGAGATTGATAGGAAAAGCAGTTCCATTGAAAGGCCTGTATTTTCTAATAAGATGGGTGTACAACAAACATATAACACACCATAGTTTCACACCCACTCACACATACCCACACACGCTCACAACACAACGAAAGAACATGCATACTTATAAACACACGCATGAAATAGGCCAGGAAGTCACGAGTGGTGTTGTGTTTGCACAAGATAGATTCTTTATTCCAAATTAGGCGCCTGTTCAGGCTTTACAAATGACATATATCGATTGGACATTTTAACACACAAGTACTTCATTTTACCATCAAACCACTGATATGGCTTGGTTCAACATGAGGTTTGGACAATTGTGTAATATTTATGCATCAACAAGAATAACTGAAGTACCACGTGGTATCCTAATGCAAAGCAGGGATATTCTAATGAAATAATGTTTTAAAAGTCGAAGAAAATGATATTAAATTGAAATTCCTGCATTCAAAAATACCACGTGACGATGCAATTAAGACACTCATTATATTACAATACAATTAACATGCATAATTTAGCACACTTTACACACAGGTATATTCCATTACCTCAAACAATATGGCTTTGCTTACAATATATTGAGGGTATTAAGATATTGAAAAAATAATAAATGGAATCCATTTGGTTAGATGAAGAAACGAAGAATCAAAAGAAGCCAAAATCGAGAAGAAAGACGACAAGAAAGTGGAAGCAAAAAAAAGAGAAAACGAAGGGTCCAAGAAAGCAAAGTGAAGAAGGAGAGTGGAGGAGGAGAAACAAAGAGTGGAAAGGTTGGAGAAGACGAAGAAGGGAGGAGGGAAGAAAGGCGAAAACGGAAGAGGAGACGAGTTAGTGCGAAGAAAAAAGACGAAAGACAGAGGTGAGGAGAAAATGTAAGTGTGGAGCTCGCATAAACCCAGCACACGCACACACACACACACACACACACCCACCCCCCACACACACACGACACACACACCACCCCACACCCCGTCTGTGTAAGTTTTATCTTGTATCAGTCTTAAGGTGAGGATGGTCATATAAGTGGAACTCTCAGTATCCAGCACACGCAACACAACCCCCACTCCACTAACCCACCCCCCGTTTGTGGTCTGGGTAGTGTTTATCATTGTAAGTCTATAAGGTGGGAGAACATGTAGTGAACTCTCGTATACCCACACATGGCACACACACACACACCCCATCTGTTAATGTTTATTTTTATCAGTCTAAGTGGAGGTATACCCACAGCACCCTTCTGTGGAGTGAAATGATCAGAACTTATTTTATTGATACTGAAAATGAGAATAAATAGGGCATATTTATTTTAAGCACCTATTGCGCAGATGTACGATTGCTCCATGCGCTAAAATGTTTTCATTGACATACCATTGAACTCGAAGTGGTATCGTTGTCTAAAATAAAGTTTGCGCAAAGTTTCCATTGCTGATCTGCGCCAAACTATTCTATTTTACAGTATCAGAAATTTATCGAAATTTACGTGTAATGTTGATAGTTTGAATTGGAAGTGTGTATTTATGTTACTTTTTAATCTTCTTTAGGATAATTCACGGATAACGCCAAAACTTTGCAACTAATGAATATCCTTGGTAACCAAGCTCTCAAGTCGTACGGAAAGGCAGAACAGAAAAAGTGTATCGATGCAAGGTTTGTATATTCTACACAACTTGATTCTTGTAGAGAAACATTCCGGAATGTTTCAATGGAAAGTTAAATTCTGCTGATGTACAAATATGTCATTGTTTAAATTGACACTTGCATTTCATTGTTTGGGGGTTTTTTTTTTTTATTTTTAGATCATGAAATCAGAGATTGAAGTGCTGGCTTGCAGTACACTCGTGCATTATGCGGGCTGGAATAACCAGGTAGTAAGACTAATTGTGTGTTTTGTGTGTATTTTGGTCATGTTTCGTCATGGTTAGGATATTTGTCATGGTGTTTGATTGCTAAGGAATCCATTGTTATCCAGCATTTCTTAGATATTTGATAATGGTTAATACATTTGAGGTTAGAATTTGTTGTTTTCTGTTATAGTATATGACATGGATCCGTCCAGATCAGGTTGTTGATGTCCTGAACCAAACCAGTGAAGCAGCCATTTTGAAAAAGAAAGCCAAAGAAACTCCTCACAAGTCTCCGAAAAGGTCAAGTAAGTAGCAGAGGTTCATCCTAAAGGTCATTAAGTACAGAGTTCTCCTAAGGTCAAGTAATATTAGAGTCATCCTAAAAGGTCAAGTAGTAATAGATTCAAGCTTCCAAAAGTCAAGTAAAGTATAAAGAGTTCAAGCCTTCCAAAAAGTCAAGTAATGTAGAGTTCAAGCTCAAAAAGTCGATGTAAAGTATAGAGTCTGTTTTATTCACATATTTACCAGAAAATGTGTTTCAGTTTTTATCTGCATTAAACTAATGTAGATACATCATGTGGAGCAATAATTGTTTGGAGGAAGATTGAAATAATTTTGGGATTCTGTTTTTTAGTCATAAGAAGGGAAGTCTCCTGAGCTGCCCCGAGTCCGGGCTTCCGTTACCGATCGTCCAACGTGATTCTGTCAGTCAAACGATCTCCAGCTCACACGCCAAATACTCACATCTCAAACAGACGAAACATCAGCGACGACTCATCCAACAGCATAGAACAGAAGGGACTGACAGCCTCAGGGGTTAAGGGCCAGGGCCCCTCCGTGTGTTCACTCATTGTAGATATTTAGGAGATTAAAACCCATAAGATTGATCATGCGTTTGTTTGTGTCTTGTGTTCGAGTACTCCAAGGTACAGCAAGATGCATTATCTGGAATTTTACATTTGGCAAAAATATATATTTTAACATTTTGTACAAAAATACATATTTTAACATTCTTGCACAAAAAAAGTACATTGGTGTGGAGGGAAAATTTTGTGTTTCATAATTACGCTGTGGACGTTTTTTTCAGTGCTCAAATTTTCATCAACAACATTGTAATTCTCTTTTAGTCTCAAAAGTAAACGATCCATTTTTCCTCAACTGCGTCCGTAAGTGTTGTGTTGAAATTTCAATATCCCAACCTTGGAAATTGGCGAATTGATGAAAATCGTGTTTATTTCAGGAAACGGGAGAACACGACGACATCAGGGTGACGAATCTCAGACTTAGTTCTCAAGGTACAAATTCATGAGTCTTACACGTATTG
The DNA here is from genome assembly GCA_903981925.1 of Ostrea lurida. Classification (NCBI taxonomy): domain Eukaryota; kingdom Metazoa; phylum Mollusca; class Bivalvia; order Ostreida; family Ostreidae; genus Ostrea; species Ostrea lurida. Next base: position 64 of record CAJDSM010005663.1, on the reverse strand, counting down.
TA
>CAJDSM010005660.1:0-15613 GCA_903981925.1 Ostrea lurida | reverse complement strand
TAAATCGAACGGAATAACTATTTGTCAATTTAGTGATATTTTAGTCTTATTTGCATAATTACATAGCAATCAAAATATAAAATATTTGACATGTGCGAAATTTCCCCAAGTGATTATTTGTACATACCACATTTTACTCTTTCTAGTATTTCAATCACTCTTCGTATTTATTCATGCGTAATGTAATATCTATATTATTTCGCGCCGAAATCGCCCCTCTTCTGCATACTTGGTACATCACGATATTCTGCTCCGCGCACAGTTACATAATTTTTTAAGAGATTGGATATTATTTTATCATTTTTTAGAAAGTTCTTAGAAACTACTTACGTACTTATTATATTTAAAACCATATAAGTGAGTAATCTTAAAAAGGGACGGGTTGTGCGGCAACTTCCTCGGTAACTTCCTTCATGATCGCATCCAGATATGTTGCAATTGCCCGTGCTACCCATTACTTTTCATTTTAAGAATCTTTATATCCTTTTAAGCTTATTAATTAAATTTCTCAACTGGTATAAACCACGCATATTCGTGATAATTTTTGCATGTAAGTAGGGCTCTTGTGATGTTTTCAAAATAAAAAGGTAAGTAACGTTGATTCATTAGCGATGCACGGGTAATATCTCTATGATCAATGGAAATGTAGTATGATACCACGATCGCAGACTAAAACGCTATGGAAGTTATGTTCTCAGTTATACCAAACATCATTTACAGTTTACTATTTATTATTATTATTTTCGCAATGAGGGGTAGTTACAATCAGCTAATGACATTTAATTGAGGCCTAACGGAGTAATTGCGCATTGATGATAACTAATTATGATTAAAGTTAATGTGTGGAACCGTTCATCGTTTTCCCGCCATCTTTGCTTCTTCTTCCAATATTTCTATGGGAAAAAGGTGCAATAGGAGTACAATAAATTAGTAAACAAAGGATAAATGCTGGGATATTTTTCATGACCTACATCGGTGCATGCACCTCAAACATATATTGACGTAATATAAGGAATGATATATTCATAACTTATATTTCATAAAATCTCAATTGTGCCCAGATTACCTCTTAGGATTATAAAAATGGCGAACATACTAACAAGTAACCAATGCTATTATAATGTAATAACACCAAAGTAAATGCCCAATATAACTGAACTTAAGAATAATTGGTAGCCTCGCATATATTTCACAATATAGTAGTATTTCCATGCGCAATTGTTTTGTCCATTTTATTTTTATTTTTTTCTTGTTTAAATATTTTGTACCTCTGTTTAAGGTAATTTTATTGTAATTGGCAAAAACAATATATCATTGTTTTACAAAGGAACTATTTGCTGTAATTAATTCTTTATAGACTTCCTGGGGGCACACAGGCCTGTTATAATTACAAGCAATGCGGAAAATAGGGTTTTGAAGAGAGCCCTGTCGTAGCCCCTCCCCCGCCAAAAAGTGAGAAAATATGCCATTAATGGAGTTATATATTCTGATATGTTTGCAGACAGAGCAGGTAATATATATACAGTAAAATTAGATGAAGTTATTATGGTTGGGAACGTAATCTATAATCCAAAAAACCCAATTCAAAATGAGTGTCTAGAGGCAATCACGGACAGTTACCGACCAAAAGCGAAGTCTAGATCAGGTGCCATGAAGGAGTCAGCGCATCCTCTAAAAACCCCGAATAGTTTTAATGAATATTAATGGAACGCAAAAGTAGAACGTACGATAAACTCGCCACGAAAGAAAATGAAACTTAGGTTTTATGTGATCCTAGTGAGAAGGAATATCTAATTTATATATCATGATGCATGAACACTCAAATTATGTTTTAAGTGGAAATAAAAAAGGCTCATTCGTTATGATGACATTAACATGGTACAGTAAGTGTAATGGCATAAAGTCCTATCATATTAGTTTCAGGATTTGGTGTTCTGGTAAAACAAAATATATTGTATCATTACCCAACAATAAGTTTATTATTTCTTATACATACTACACTGTCCATTAGGCGTTATGAAATTTCACTAATAACGGGCTATACTGGCTGGCAACGTTCGCCCAGTATAAAAGGTGCACCTGTTGATTCTATCAGGGGCACAGACTCCAACAGATCAGTAAGGTGCCCTCGGATTGTCCTACGGACATCAAATTGGGTGCACGACAATATTGGAAGCATAAGGGAATATATCTCAGCCCGCTACAAGTGTAACAATGTGAATGTAATATGGGACTTTTTTACATACAACTCGACGTAATACTGAGTCATGGACATCGTTTCTACAACAATCAGCCCATAATACACGATGTGTCCCTTTGCTCCCCTTTACCTACTGTAAATAAACAATTGGGTCTACATCACATTGCGCACCTAAAACTTTACTCTGTTCCTTTGAAAAAATGTAGTGAATTACAAGAAAAAACTAAAAATAGGGTTCTACTGGATTCACTCACCAACCGTAAAATACAGACTTGATATATATGATTGGGGAATGTGCCTATCACAGACTCTTTTGTTCGTGGCCACCGCGCATTAGTTGACGAAAGTGAACTCAAGGAAACCTCGCCGATTCCTACATCTTAAATTTGACAACTAAAGGATTGATGCAGTCAACATCAAAACAATCCTCAACCATAAAAAAGTACAGTCCTGCACTCCCGCCCTTATTTTAAGAATGAAATCCACACCTTGTATTTCATACAAGGATATATGTTCCACTATTGCACCAAAGGTGTATTTAATTACAAACAGACGGTTGCAGTGCCTAGATATTGAAGAATTGCAAACGAAACTCTCCAAAGTGTATCATGTTTCCTCTTCCTTCATTTAATTATGGTCCCGCTGGTTCTCTTGTTATTACTGGGGATATAAGATATTAGTCCAAAAATGAGGGACTTAAGTCCTCTTTTAAAGAGCGAATCCTAACTTCCGGGAACCCGCTCATTGTAAATGGCGCATAATTAAATTTCATGAACTATTTAGATATCGTTGGCAGAATACTGCTCAGGACGTTGTGACAAAATCCTAGAGGTGAGAAGATCTTTGACGCACTTTGCTCTGAATGGAATCATAAGATATATCGGATAATTTTAAAAATCCCGTATAACCTTATTTAGCAGGGGTGAGAAATGCGTAACTATTTACCCTTCCTGTCTTTAAGAAGCCAGAAGTGGAATGACGTTTAACATAGACTAATTGAAACTTTTGTAACTGGTTCCAGACTGCAAAAGCAAGTACAACATTTGTATTCTGTTTGCTAAAAGCATTATTATACTATGTCTTTTAAATGAACTAGGTTTTACTGGTTCAACATTCTGGGGAATCCTACTATATACTCCTAGCAATCTGAACCTAAAGATGAAAATTCTTCAAAACAACCTTTCTGTTTTGAATACTATTCATATTCCGAAGCGAATCAGGTATCAATTTGAATTCACTATAACCTTTACTGGATTCCAAAATTGCATATAGAATCCTTACAAAAACAATAGATACATGTCGCCTGGTCCGTAAGTGCTCTACTCCAAGCCTCTATCCTTACTACTAACAAAACTACTAAGCAGGCTGTTTAAAGAGTCAACTTCAGAACGCATCACTGTTCCACTACAATATTTCCAGACGAAGTGTGTGTCACTCAGATGTGTGGATCTCAAAAACTTTAAAAGAGCTTATAAGAAAACTTTCAAATCCTCGAGATTTTTCTAAAATTGACTGCATGAAAAACATATATGATTTCTCCACACTTTGAACAACAAATTCCTCTACGAGTAAAATTAAAAAATTACCTTTTCAGATTATATTGATAAATTGCTTTTTGAACAAAAACGGCACCCGACGAAAAGTAGGACGAGAGTCTATTCTTGAGTCTTGTGGAAGAACAAGATGTTACATTATTTTGTTGTCAAGAAACTACTCTGATTTCGCCCACAACAAGTAGACTTCTGAAGAAAGATAATTAATGAGCATGAGCTTTGGGTTTCATTATAGATAATATTATATGTAGGTCTTTGGTAAACCATGTGGCTTCCAACAATTCTGTGTGTATTCCTCCATGGGCACTAATTGTGCCCCTATATGGCACGACTTATTTTATAATATTCATACGAGAGCCAGAAAATTTGTTCAGAAACTGTTTACGGGATAAAAACGAAAAAACTTTGCCGTGGTCCTTCAACCTATACTTATCAGGGTATATAGACGATGTCTTATCAATTAACAATCATAGTTTCACAATTATGTCCATTTGACTATCATCTGACGAAACTTGAATAAAGGGACATACACACACAGAATCTGACATGATGTGCTTCAAATATTTGGATATTTCAGCTTAATATTGACTCCTTAATGGCAGACTTGACAACTACATGTATAGTGATAAAAGCGCATAATGACTTTGACTTTGCGATTGTCAAACTTCTTTTTTTGTTAGTATATAGTACACTATGCACCTACTTATGGTGTGTATGTCTCTCAGTTTTCATCTCGATTACGCCAAGGGCATGCCAATGCGATGATCGACAATTATTTAAAGCGGGAGGCCAGAACTACTGAACCAAAAAGTTTGCATGTTGCAGGGTTATAACAAATCCCTCGTTAAAGTCATCATTGTCGCAAATTCTAACACGGTCGTCGCTAATAATGAACCAGCGTTGTGTGTATATCTTGCAGTTTGTGTATTGCGGATTTTTTAAAGTTGAGGCACTACTAAAAAACCATCAGACGAGTTGAAGATTGAACGCAAATCAGGGTTAGCCTAAAAAAATGACATGTATAACACACAATCGAGTGTTAGGGCAACATCGGCATTGTCGACAAACACAGGCGAAAATCTCCGGGATCAGGGGTGGCATGAGAGGAGTAAGGTCTCTGCGAACCGAATCACACCGCCGTGAAGCCCGCATAGTCGAAACTAAAGTAAACGGAGGGTTTACCGTTCGTGCAAATCTAGTACGAAAATTGGACAGTCTAACAAGGGTAATGAAACAAATCAGTATCAACATATGACCGTTAGTGAATAATTTGTAATCGCAAACTAGTCATTATAACGGCCGCGTAGAATTTGCGGAAATGAATGACTATTTAACGAGCATTCGTTATAACCCTACAACATCAACGTTTTTGGTTAGTTAGTAGGAATCTGACTCAATAAATTACATGTACACTTAAATGAACCGAAATGTGCGATATATTTCTATTGTCGAACTCGTGCAAAGTCAATTTATATTAAATTGTGTAATGTGCATCAAAGTCTATTTGTAGATGCATGGAGGGACAGGGACACTCTGATAAAAAGAAGACGATAATGTAGATCATAATGAGTTGGATAACTTCAATGTTTTTCGTTCTATAGAGAATTACGCGTGAGAAGGATTTTTGATTTCTGTACTCTTGATATCGAGATCAGATGGTATTCTAATATGTTGTTCTACACTCGTGAGGAAGAAATATCAAAACAAACACCTGTGTTATATCCCTTGATGATATAACTTCCTATCGATACTTGACAGTGGACTCTTTATATCTTTTGAGTTGTTACTCGACTTTGGTCCGTATCATCACATCCAGTTTGTGCTCTCCAAAAAACTATTTACGCTTGAGAAAAACGAAGTATAAAACAAAGACATCGAATTCCAGAGTGAATAGTTGTACAGTCTTGCACTCTTGAATATTGTATCTTCATTTTTATTTTCGAAATCCATATAATTTTATTTCCGAGTGCCGCCCGTATATAAGATTAAATTCAGATAGCGTACAGTTATGGCTAATTTATGGGCGTATTTGAGTTTATTTACTTGCACTTGTCGTTACGGATGTTAACGAATGGTAACGATGTGAGAATGTAGCAAGGCAAAAGATAACAAACAGTGATCAATCTCGTATGGAATACGTGTTAAGCGAACGCCGGGTGCGCTCATGCTCTTGTGTCATAACTTATCATCCACTTTTTTGCGAATGAAACTGATTTTTAACATTTTCTCTTTAATGAATTCTTGCAAGAGCTTTTGTGACTTTTATAACTATATTGGGTACACATTTTTTCCGTTTGGGAAGAACAGTGTTTGTTGCCCGCAATTAGTAATACCCTGCCAAAGTTTTATCTATTTGCTACCTGGACTATCTCCGAGGCGTTATAGTATTCTGTTCTCTATAACCATCTTCTGTTCATGATTGTGGAGACTGTTAGACACCCGAAGGGTCTCTACAGCCCTCAGTTCAAGTGAATGTACTATCGCTTTACTAGCTGGTGAAATCACGGATGATGTATTCTTACTTGCAAATACATTAGGTAAAATTCACGAAAATTCAATATCAAAATTTAAGGATTATTCTCCCTCAGGCAAGTAATGCTCTCTATCCTTTCGAAGAATTTGGTCCCAAATGCGTTTTGGGACCAATATACATTGATCACTTTATTAAAGTTCTTACTTTTCATGTACGGTTTCCAACATTTACTCATGTTTAGGATTTCCAACATTTCGGTTTGAGCATCACTGAAGAGACATAATTTGTCGAAATGCGCATCTGGTGCATAAAAATTGGTACCGTGTATGATTTATATTCAAATAAAACACAAACTATGATATTTTTTATAATGTAAAACATACCTTTGTACTCCTTGTCCTTCTATAGTCTGGTTTTGGTGAAACAGGATAAGACACATCGATGGCTTCATCAGGCTTAGGTGGTTGCGATGTGTGTTTATTTAGTAAAGCAGATTCATATTTTACCGCAACTTGTGCATGGGTCCTAGTAAAATATAACAGTTTATTACATGGAATGGCCTGATAAATACTAGCTGGGTGCATGAATTTGTAAACCCTAAATTCGCCTTGTGTTACCAGTTTTAAGTCAGTTTGGGTGTCGAAGGCACGAAAAGCAGGTACTGAAACATTTCTAGTCTTATTATAACTTTAACCAGAGTATCCACGCTTTATTTCTGAGGTAAGTTAATAATTATCCAACTTTGTATATAAATTTGTAAATCCTATTTTGCAGTTTATTGTTTTTATCTTCTACTACAACGTAATAGTTGAATAACTTTCGAGTTTACATATTATATTGTAACAGTGTTTCACATATCATTGTTTACCAGGAGTGAGTATAGTATAGTAAATTATTTATGGGTAGACATTTATTGCTCATAGTCTAAAAGTAAAGTTACGTTTCCATATATGCGTAACTTACGTGTTTGTAATACAGTGTACTTGTATATACATTTTGTAGTAAAATATGTGATGCATAGTAGTTGTAAAGTGCAAAACCAAAGTATTGAAATAATGCAAATGTATGCAATGTAAGTAGTGCGTAACAATGCAGCATATATTCTTGAAGTGATTTTTATATGATATATTCGAAGTACTAGTAACCAGTAATCCTAAATCCAAGTATACAACAGGACAACATCTAAATCCAGGAAACAACATCTCCATTACTACGCTTAATTATGTCTGTCTGCTAAATTCGTAGAAAACTGGAGAAACATGGTCTAAAGATTTGACAGGATGGATGTGGGAACAAACTCTGATTTTATATATTAAACAATGTGTTGTAAAGTAACAAAAACAATGTATTGATATATGTATGAGTAAAGTGTAGATACAGTTTTGTAAAGTACAGTAAAGTTGTCATTTTTCTTACATTTTGATAAGACCCCAGGCTATATGTGACAATTAGCTTATAGATAAAGACAATTACGACCTGCATCACTGTGAAGGCAAAGATAACGAACAGCGATTAGTCTTGGAAGTCCCAAATAGAATACAAAAAAAGAGTTGGGCAAACACGGACCCCTGGACACATCAGAGGTGGTACCAGGTGCCTAGGAGGAGTAAGCATCACTTGTTGACCGGTCACATCCACCGTGAGCAAATAGTATTGATCAGGTAAACGAAACAATCCGTAGTCAAATCAGTTTGTTACAAGCGGATTAACAATGACCATGAAACACAGCAGACAGCATTTGACTCAATAAACAGGTCATACTGGTAAACTAAATTGTTTTATTACCTAATTGAAGGGTTTTTGCTGTTTTATTACATATTAAATATTTCTAGCTATCTTGTGTGACTATTGGACCGCCGGCCATTAGTTTTTGAATTTTGGACCGCGTTCTATAGACCGGCAAAGGTTATTTGAGATGTGAATCCGAATGCAGCCTAGAACTATGACGGTTCTGTAATGCTGCAAACGTAATGCAATAGACTACAAATGGAACGTCCATAGTAGTACAATGTAATGGATTTTTTTAAAAAAGCTGCATTTACATATACTTTTCCACGTTAAAAAATTAAGCACTAACATGTAATTAGGTTAATAAACAGTTATTTAATGTCTGATCAGTCAATAGACCGGAATATTTTCCCCTCGGTATTGGGAACAGCTCAATGCACGTTCTATTGCCCTCGGCGGCAATAGAACGTGCATTCAACTGTTCCTAGTAACTCGGGAAAAATATTCCGGTCTATTGACTGATCAGACATTAAATAACTGTATAGATAATAATGTTAACATATTATGTGCGTGTTTTTTGAGATCAAAACGATGATTTAGACACCTCCGAAGTCCATTATTCAGGGATCGGTGCATATTTTACTTCTCAGGTGTCTAAATCATCGTATTGATCGATGAAGCGGCAATAATTATTTGATTACATGATTAAATGATTAAAAGATTAAAAGAAACCTTGAAGATTATTCTTTGCTATTAAGTATAATCAATTTCGGCAAGTTGGTTGAGATCCAAAATAGTAGAAATCAATAAACCTTAGTATTCACCTGGAGGGTCACGTCATTCAGAAGGCTAGGAAGTATCCAATCATATAGTGAAATAAATGGTTTCAAACGATGTGCCAGATGCTGTTATATTGGAATAAAAATTACATACAAGATATCTTAAGATAAAGGAAATTATGAGGTAATAAATACTATGCAAAAGTCTTTTTCTTCCATGACACTGCAAAGTTTGGAAAATGCAAACTCTGGTTTGCTTCAACCACAAGTGTATTCAATGACTGATGGTGAGAATATATATCACTCGATAACAATTATTACCACTTTATTCGATGGTGCTTTTCTGTTATTTAATAAAAGACGTATGATTATGATTTGACTACGAATTACTATGCTTACCTGATCAAAACAATATGCTCACGGCGGGTGTGATCGGTCGACAGGGGATGCTTACTCATTCTAGGTTTCTGATCCCTGGTATGTCCAGGGATCCGTGTTTGCCCAACACTTGTTTTGTATTCTATTTGGGACTTAACGAGATTGATCATTGTTCGTTATCTTTGCCTTTACATTTACATGACGAGATGCCTTTCTATCACATGTTACTGATTCGTTACGTTTTCCTTGTCTTTGTACGTATAAGAAAAAAAATTTCACGTCAACTTATTTTAACCTTTCATTTAAAGAATAATATATCATACATCATTAGCAAGATCTTTGGATTCCTTAACACCACACTAAGACTTCTGAATGAATAAAAAAATTAACTTTTTTTTTTATATACGTACAGTTCAAAACCTTGTGCTTCTGTGGTTAGGTTGTCCATGGAAGAGTTTTTCCGGCTGATAAACACATAAAATGATTCTGATAAGAAATATAATACTTATTTCTGTATTTCAATATTTTAAGGGGAAGATACAACCTCTCTCTCTCCCTCTCTCTGTCTCATTATACTGCTCATCTCTCTCTCTCTCTCTCTCTCCTCTCTCTCTCTCTCTCTCTCTCCTCTCTCTCTCTCTCTCTCTCTCTCTCCTCGTTCTCTCTCTCTCTCTCTCTGCTCTTCTCTTCTCTCTCTCTTTCATATCTATTAAATACTTGATACCTGGAAGGACAAAAATCAAGATGATATTTTAGTGTAGGATTTGAATATATGTCTACCTTATACTTTGTATTCCCTTCAATACTTCTGACTAGAATTTTGGATTTTCACATATTAGGCTTCCGTGTTGGTTTCATCTTGAGCTTTTTCTGAAAAATAAGATTATACATATCTACATTACCTATTGCACCGAATATACCACTATAAATGCTATAACTCAACTACCAATCACGATTAATCAATATTAAAACTAATTCCTCTGAGTTCCGTTGCGAAATGCTTTTGGATTTCATAAAGCAACAATACAAGGAAATGATGAAAACAAAGAATAGTGACCAAACCAATGAAACGAAAAGAAAGATGAATACAGACTCTCGGGGTTATCAGAAATGGACTTATTGGTAATATGGCTATGATCAAAATTTACAACCATTATAATGTTAATCTTATACGGAGCCAATTTCGACGCACCAGATGAGAATGTCTCTTCAGTTATGCTCATACCGGAATGTTGGAAATCCGAGAAATGAGTAAAGATTTGTTGAGCTGAACAATGTAATGCCAAGACTGAAGCCAAATATCTCAAAAAGATCAGACGTATGTCTTTATTTACAGCGAGTCCTAGGCAAAGTAACAACTGTAAGACTGTTTAAAATAATCTTTTAGCAAATTCTACGGTCGCTATAATGACCTTGTTTGCGATTACAAATTATCACTAAGTCATATGTTGACTGATTTTTTTCATACCCTTTGTTAGACTGTCATTTTCGGACTAGATTTGACGACGGATAACCCCGTTTACTTTGTTTCGACTTCAGGCTCACGGCGGGTGTGTCCGGTCAGCAGAGGATGCTTACTTCTCCATGGCACTTGATTCTAAGTTCGCTTTTGTCGGAGGTCCGTGTTGCTCTACACTCGAGGTTGTAAATGTTTGTTTGGAATTACGATTATGTTTAAAACGATGTTAACTTCGCCTATTTATATCTTTATACAGCGAGTTTGATATTTACATTCAATGAGTCTTTTATTTTATATTTCTATCAAATTTTACACTGAGTTCATCGAACAATAATTCATGTTTATTGCATACTACTTCGACCCGGTTTTCTAGTACCATTTGTCCGCATGGTTATTATCAATACGGAGTGATTCCAACATCAAAGGTTGAATTGGCTGTTCCGTTTAAAGTAACGAAATGGTAAACAATATGATATATAAGTAGTAAAATCTATTTTGTGTGTTAAGAAATTACCTGAAAACATAACCAAAAAAACTATATTTCTTTGTTGGTGTAATGGGTGATGAAGGGGGCAATCATTGCAGAAGAATGAATTTTATTGTTTAAATAAACATCATATGCTTGTGATAATGTAATGCTACTACATAATGATTAGACGCTCACGGCAGAAAAGCGGAAATCTATCCTGTTTTGTATTCTCTCTCATGAAATGAAGTTCTTAATTTGACAAAAATGTCTATGAAAAGACGAAAATAACAAACAATGATCAATCTCGTATGTCACAAACCGATAAAAAACAAGGGTTGGGAAAACACGGATTTCTGTATACATTAGGGGTAGGACATTTTTAAATCATTTGTGATTGAATCAGTTTATTTTATGTTCAGACACGTATGCACAAAATGTAACATTCTAAAGATATTTAGTCTGTTCTGTAAATAAACGCATTCAACAGAAAAGTAGTACTTATTATTTTTTTTTTTTTTAAATTTCAGGTGACAGAACAATCATCCCAATTTTTAAATGACGTTGGAGTCAAAGAGAATCATGATTAACTGTAATATAGAATTAATTAAACTAATTGAAAAGGACATAGACACGTTTTTGGACTAACTTTGACTTTGATTTTCCATTTTTGATAATTGCAGAGCTTCTCTAAAGTACCTCTATTGGTCATCAAATTTGAATGTCAGTTGTTTAGTTACAAGTAAGATACATAAAAAATGGTACCGTATATTATTTATATACAACACTCCTAATTCTTTGCTATGTAAACAAGGCTCTTGTCATATTTACATATCTTAAATATGCCAGTAAACGTTTCATTGAGATTATTGTTTCAAATTACAAGTTCATTCTTAACACAATCAAACAGTTTTTAGTGCTTCTCACATCCAATTTTGTCTTAAACATGATATTTTCTATTAAGCGATTTCTATGTAGTCAAACATTGTAGATATTAAAAGAGGAAAAAATCAGATTTGAAAATTTATAGCTCAGAGCAATCGACACTATTCATTTTCCCTTGGTGCAAACAAGCCAATATCTAAAGTAGCATAATCTGTATTTTTACGAAAAGTTAATCATTTCAGATTTGTTTTATATGTATACATATAAACATATACCATTGGCCCTCGTTTGTCCAGACGCCATTAATCCGGAGCTTCACCTTCCGAACTATTTTTCCAGGGAACGAAAAATGTACCGTTAATCCGAACGATTTTTCCCCTTCTTCTTCAAAGGTCTGCTTCGGACGATTTAGCAGAGCATGAATTGCAAAGAAAACATATGCAACCCGACTAGACCCTGTAATTAAAGCTAATAAACGCACCTGGGCCTAGTTCGATCATCAACCATAGTTAACTTCCGAATCATTAATTGCGCATGTGTGTCTTGCTTCCGGACTTCAGTGCGCATGTCTGGTTACTAAAGTTCAACATTTTGTAAACGTAGGTAGCTGTGTGGTAGACCAGACATGTGCAGTGACACCTCTTCCGTTTTGCACGAAGACATTTCTATCGTACTATGGTTCATCTCTAGTTACTATAGTTGATGATCGAACTAGGCCCTGTACATTGTTCCCGTCTCTTGTAGCATACTTGATTGTGACCCTAATCAAGGCGAACCGACCTGACCCGGGTATATCCGGGGTACTTATTAGAATCAAGTGACCCGGCGCATATAGTAGTAAAAATGTTCAATTTCTACCGTATATAACATTTTTTGGCACAGAAAATGTTAACATTGTTACAAATTATGTTTATTTCAGTAGAGTATCTGAACTAAATACAATCTGTCTCAGATTAAGCCACTATCGCTACTACCGTCTCCATGGATACATTCGTGAGCCGGCTGCGCCTTCCAAAAATTTCCGGCTCATCCGGCTCGCTTGATGCGGTATGTGCGCAAGTGCGGCTCACAATCAAGTGTCTCGCTGCATTACCCGGGTGCGTCGGGTTGCCAGAATCAAGTATGCTATAGGTGTTAGGTGAGACGCGTCAGTTTCATGGCACGTGCCGAATGTGTACAGTTTTGAATTTGAAAATAAATCTGTACCATATTTTCTTGATGTGATGATTCCTACCAGTGTGAAAAATGATATACCAACGTAAAATTTACGAACAATAACTGGCCATGAATGTGGCTAATTTTATTTTACATCAAATTAGGAATTTAGTGCTTTTAGGTGCATGTTAAAACATGATTTATCTCATAAAGTAAGTGGATACATTGAATGAAAACCTGTGTTTAATTCACTATAAATCAATAAAATAAACATATTGGTTACTTCTGCGAATATCTAAAATATGAGATTCAGTTATCCGGAGGCTTCATTTATACGGACGATTTTGCTGGGAACCAATGTGTCTGGATTAACGAGGATCCACTGTATACAAAATCGGGTGTAAGGGAACACGGACCTTCGGCAAAAGCGAAGGCAATATCAGGTGCCATGGAGGAGTAAGCATCCTCTGCTGACCGGTCACACCCGCCGTTAGCCCTTAGTCGAATAGTATGGTAAACGGGATTACCATAACATATAATAAAGTTATGCTTTCATACGTAATTACAACATTGAAAGTAAAAAGATACAAAAGAACAAAGCACTTGTTTCTAATTATTTATAATATTACCAACCTATGAAAAATAACAAAGTCACCTGGGATGTAGGCAAGTGCAGTGCTGTATTACTGTTTTGCGATATATACACATGGCCCTTTTCTCTTTGTTAGCAATAGTATATGTATTTAATAACATATCATACAAGTATGCATGTAATATCTAATCATATAGTTTTGCATTTGCAGTTCAGAAATACGTCGAATATAAGCTATTTATTACAAACATTTCAAGCGTGATTTTGAATTTTACTTCCATATAGGGAGATTGCGTTACTACGACGTCATCCTCTTTCCATTTATAGAACTGCCACCATATTTTGAGGCTTATTTCTAGAGTGTTGTTTACATTTTGATCGATTTTGTGGTTCACAGTTTTACCGTTTATATATTTAATTTCCTTAAAGAAATCACGGGGTGATCAAATTCAACTGATACAGATTATGCAACATTAAGAACAAGAAATATAGCCAACAAAACCATCTACTTCTGAATGAGTGAGTGGTTGGAAGGGAAAGGTTTACAGTAGTCCGACCTCACCCACCCCCAGCCACATAAGATATACGTTAAAGAAATCCGTTTAGTCTGAGACTTCATGGAAGTAGATCAATGCCATAATAAAAAGGAACCGTTAAGATTAACAAGCAATGCTAGAAGAAAATATGGATACAATACCAATTTTATAATTTCAAGATGAAAATAAAGATTTGCAATGTACATGCAATATCTGCCACAGTACAATCCATTCGTGATTAAAGAAATCCAGGTATGTATATGAATTACGTATTGCGAAATAGATTTGAAGTAAAGGTACGAAACTCAAACAAAGGGTTTAAACAATTAAAATTTCAGTGAAGTGGATAAAACAGGAAATAATTTTATTCAAGTGAATATAATTTGCATATTCCGTTTAGGTCATTTCTTATCAAATGCTGTTCGTTGTTCCACACACAAAATATATGACCTGATGTTTGATCTTAAGTGTTTTTATGTAAGATTTATATATATGTCGTGTTTACAGGTACCGAGTACATTGGCAAACACTTTAAATATTCCACATCACATCAGATAAAAGTATAGCATCAATCAGATTTATAATCCGTAATCAATTACAGATATCAAAGGATCGTTATTTACGTTTTATCAAATAACCCTCGACGTGTTAGGCATACAGTTGTTTAATATCACGTTTCAAACAAATTGAATAAATTTACTTAGACTTTAGTCTGATTCTCTGCATTCATTTACTAGTATCTAATTGCAGTAGCGCCGTCACCAAATGATCAAGTATGTTTTTATTCAATAGTTAGAAGACTGTTATATGAATGCCCCATTTTTCTTAGGTACTCTTAACAAAATTAAACAATGTTACAAATACAGTAGATTTATCCATATACTGAGTCATATGACATATTTAGTAAACCTAAATCCATGCGTACTTGTACGTATGTTAGCCACACATATACATCTTTTCTTGCAACGTGTATGCGTACTTATAAAAACTAAAGGTTTTCAAAACCAAGATAAGTGTTTTTAGAAATCCTAGACCTTTTTTCGTCCCCCAAAAATGTTTATTTCTTTGCATCAATATTTGCTCACGGAATTAAAAAGAAAATAAGAAACTATAAGTTACACGTTGTTGTTTTTGTGTATTCCTCGCTTTACACGTATGTGGATACATGTAGGAATATCACATCAACGAAACTTATAACGTAATCCCCGGATACACGTACAAGTACAAGGACACGTCGATTTGACAAGTTATTGTTGCAGGGTTTTCAACAGTGTTACGATTAATAAAATCTAGGTCAGGAATTTACCTTTATGAAATAGCAAGCTGATTTCAACGACAAACACTATCTAATATTTTACTAATTTATTCACAATTATACAATACAAAAAGGCAAAGTTAGCATTGTGTCA